>JACSZP010007380.1:0-11247 GCA_016161895.1 Pinna nobilis | reverse complement strand
AGTTTCATTCTTTTCCACCTTGAAATAAATGCTAAATGGTTGTGATACCGATGTACCCTTTTCTTACTTTGAAAAAAAGCCCCAACTTCTTTCATATGCAATGTCTTATCGCGCCTCCAAGAACAAAAGAGTTAAAATCTCAAAACTCCCATATTAGAATTTCTTTACCACAACAATAATAATACTTTTGAACACCTATAGTTCACTGCGCCACAGAGAGACTTCCTTCTCCTCATTTGTGAATAATTCAGTGAACCAAAGATGGAAAAAGCTACAATGCTGAATGAAACCCTACTTGACAAAGTTTATACATACTATTAAATGTGACCTTGAGCTCAATGACAAAGCTCAGGGTGAGGGTTATTCCCTACTGTGTATTATGCTTATACTACTGAACTTACTCAGTCTCAAGGTCATCCAAGCCATCCTTACAATGATATAATTCGTAAATATAAGCTTTTATGCTAATATTTTGAAAACTTAAGATATGTTACTATTAAATTTCAAAAGTTCATATCAACGCAATCAAAATCACATAACTTAGGGCGAGGTAAAAATGCAAAAACTTGTATTGATATAGGGGTTTAATTATATTTATCTTTTTTATCATTTTTTGGTGTTAATACCCTTATTTTGCTAAATGCCTGGTTGAAGTTCAGGATAAAAATGATTTTGAAAATAAATATGGATGGATAATGGGAAACTTGGAATCTTTACATAGATCAAAATTACTGCAGCACATATCTATTTATGTTTTTTTGCGTCTGCCGTTTTTTTCTGTTTTGTAATTTTTTTTGCATTGATTAAGTTCATGCTACAAAACCATGTCATCCAGTTTACTGCTCATGACTTACAGGGAGCTCCTCTGAGACCCCTATAAATCTAGTTGCTGGATAATGAGAAAATGGGAATCTTGTGCAAAAATCATAATGCAGTAGATATGTACATACATGTATCTTTTAACCAGTATGTGTTGGACAAGATGACAATGGACCAAAAATTATCTTAAAATTCTAAAATTTTAACCTCATAACATAGAAAAATTTAGTATTTCTGATATCTTTTTCAGTTCTGTGGATTTAAATACATGTACAGCTGACCCTCAGTCAAGGTTGGTGAGCAAGCATTAGAAACTTGCTAAAATTTCCAAAATTCAAAGTATGGTATAACCAAAGATTCACACTAATTAATTTCTAGCAACAATTTTTTAACTCTAGTTATCATTGAAATCCCCCGTTAGTTTTAACTGAAGGTTAAAATCTAACCAGAAGATGAATAATTGGGACCATATGTAACTCATGGGCTATGAAAAATATCAGCAATAGTATGAGACTGTTTTGTTACAAAATGTGAAAAATTCAAAATGGTACTGTTTAAGACTCTGATATGGTTTGAATAAACACAATTTACAATTCCTACAATTACTTATTAGATATTCACAAAAACAAATTGCAAAAATTAATTTAAAAAGTTTATCAATATTCTGAATAATCTAGATTTCTTAGCTTTATACAGGTATAAATATAGCAAAAATTCCAGTCTTTCATGATAACATGAGTTTTAATGATAAATCCTTCAAGTCAATATTTTACTCATTATTTACAAAACCAACAGAATATTTCTGGAGAACTTGATCATAAAAACTAGTCCGATGCATCACAGATACTAGAGGAAAACATTCATCAAGATCCAAACTCTGTGGTATCCGAGGTAATGGCTTTGAACTCATATGCTCCCCTTCCGTCCATTTTCAAGTAGTACTGAAATATAAATCAAACAAAATTTGTTGCATTTTTTATCAGACCGTCCAAGGGAAGGAGCAAAGAGGGCCACATATGACAGGTGGTCTCTTAATTTAGGTGATTTATATAGTAAAAAACTATTTTGGGAACCATGAATTTAGGTCACATATGACAGGTAATCCTTTAATTCAGTGGGTCCCTAAGACTGTATGTTGAAGATAGTAAGTGAAGCAGAAAGTTGCATATCTTATCAAGTCAATGCTATGTAAGTTGTGCATCTTTCGTTGTTTAAAGTCCAACTCAACAACCTTTTTACTCCTATTGAGTTGTCACAAAATGTTAGTGAGGGGCTTCAAATTTTGGCCTGTGCATGGCTTTTAATGCCTTCTAGGATAAGACTTTGGTATTTTTTTCCTCATATGAAGGATAACAAAAGCAATCCACTTAGTCTGAGGCTCAAACTCACGGCATCACAGTCTGACGACAATCAATGTATCCTGTAACCATGGCTGCTATGTAATTTTACAATTTTTTATTTTACAACGTATTTCCAATTGCCCGTGGAGGGTGACAAATTTTGCCTATGTTGGCTGTAGAGCAGGGAGGGTTCTTTAATGTGCCAACATCTACTGTGACATGGGACCTCGTTTATACTGTCTCATCCGAAAGACAGGGACAGCCAACCGTATTGTGACTTGGGCTTGAACCTGGACCTCTTGATTTGAAGCCGAACACACAAACCACTAGGCCACGGCGGCTCCCTTTTTAGCTTTATGGTCTTTCAAGACAAGCAGTCTCTCTAAATATTTAAAGTATTGATACATTTCCATCAAAACAGGTTGTCTTATAAGAATCAAGGTTGCGAAATATTTTAGCAGCATGAATTTGTCTTAACTATAATAATAAGACAATTATTGATACCAACTCCTACATTGTCTGGTATACATTACATTCCTGGTGACCTTGCTTACCTCATGATGTTTCCATAGAGACTTTCTGTGTGATACTGTAAACAGTGTAATGCCCACCTGAAACACAGATAAATAATATTGTCATATTTGATTAACTAATAATGATCAGATTTCTGTTTTCATGTGACTTGCTTCCGTAGTGAGGAACATTATATAAGTCAAGCAAATACTTAGCAACCTTAGTTTTACTATCTCATATGAAAGACAGGATAAACTACTAGTGAAACATTTCAATTCTCGGAAGTATTTTTAATTTCTGTTATTTTGATCTTTTTGTTTAATTCAGTGAGGATATTTCTGATTTGAATTCAGGAAGTCCCTTAGACAAAGAATCAGGTAATTAATCATTTGTTTCAGTGGAACTGAGGCCATACTAACCAATGAACCTCAACAGCAGAAGACCTAGAAAACTGTTACCCTAATCGCTGGGCAACAGTACCCAAGTCTTCCCTGCTAGCATTGCCAATGATCTGACTGTTTCCTTACTGCAAATAAAACAAATGAATTTTGTCTTTTTCAATGGACAAGGAAAACCCCCAATTTTTATATTACTGTTGTAGAATTTTTTATAGAATATCTGTTTGTTACAAGGAAGCCATGTCACTACCTACCTCCCTACAGTATTGGTACATGTATCCTTCCACATCTACACTAACAGCACTGGTACATTCATCTAGGATGGCAAACTGTGGCTTGTGATAGAACAGACGAGCCATCTGTAATAAGATAACATCTTTATTTTATGATGGAAAAGATGAAATACTGAGAATATTCTAAGCAAAATGGGATGTCAACAGTTAAACAACGACAACTTCAGGTACATGTATACAAAGTTGATTTAAGTTTATGTTTAGAGGTAGGTGACATTCCATAAATTACATACACATGCATTGTTTGATAAGAAAATCAGTTAATGAACACTGCGATAATATCTGTGTTTGTAGCACTGAAGATATGAGTAAAAGGTGGACTCCATTTAAATTAAAAGTACAATCCATCTAGCCACAGTAGCAGACTGAAAGCAAACATGTTACCATGGAGTCACGGAACTCTCATTATCAATAACAGATAAGCGACACTCAACCTCTCTTGTAAATAATGATCATAAAAGCCTTATTTATCTTGATTCATAAATAAGATTTCTTTCCCAACTCTGTATCATTCATGAAATCAAGGTAATAACTATCATAGGTGAGAAAAATAATAGTGAACATCCTCCCTAAAAAAAATAAAACAAAATGAAAATCTTACAGCGATCCTCTGTTTCTCTCCGCCACTAAGTACATCCATCCAGTCCTACAAAAGATAAGAGTAACCTTCATAATTTCATAAACTCACATACATGTAAATGAAAAAAGTTAAAACATAATATCAACATACCAGACAATTTCAAGTAATTCTAAAGGCTTAAACACACCATATGATAAACATCAAAATCAATTTTACTTTTATGAGGGCAATATTACCAAGAGATCATGGAAATAATTTACAAACTTTAATATCCTTCAAGTGTAGTCAAATCATTGTAATTACTTCATCAGAGGAAGCAATCATACTATTATACTAGATGGAATCTTCAGTGTCAAACTTACTGCATCATGTGGAAGAAATTTAAGTAAAATATCTATAAATTGAACTGGGTCTATTTTGCAGGGCTCAAACTACAAACCACTTGGCAGTGTGCCTCGTGACAAGATCAAAAGTACTTCACAGAAACTGAAATGTACTCAGCAACAAATTCCATACTTCTTAAAGTTGTTATCATAAAACAAAATCATTCACTGACGTTGAAAACAATACCTAGAGCAGATGATGTTCTAAGCTAGACATTATGAGACATTCAAGTGCTTGAATTATGTAATGTATAGAATTGATGCCATTTACACACAGTCAAGATAAGGAAGGTCTTACATATAGGGCTTTCAAACATTCATTTGAGAAATTATGCAATTCATCCTGTAATCTAAAGCATTTTAATGCACATTAGATGAAAATTTTACTTAGCAAAAGATGAGCAAGACTAAAAAAATCACTCAGCAGTTTAGTGTTATAACGTAGGTAGAACAAGTGGATAGGTCCTTCATTTTGAGACCTATTCTGGCAAGTCTATCACTTTTTATCCTTTACAATTTACACATTAATCAAGACTAGAAAGATGGGAAAACAATGTCCGTACCTGGACAGCACTCCATCCTCCCTCCCTGTCTAGAATATACTCAAGCTGGACCTGTTATCAAAATAATCAATAAAAATATACAATATAATTGGCATAATAATACTATTCATAGTGATCAAACATCCAGATAATGAACTATACATATGTTTTTATGTCCACAGAACTTTTTCTATATAATGGTGAATAACTTGCAGTACTTTAATGATGAAATGACTTTAAAAAACATGACAGGCTTTGTGAAACACTCACTTATTTTACTATGAAAAAGCATGAGAGATATTTCTAAAGCAGATTATAGACCAATGCAAAGGTTGTAAGGATAAATAATTGTTTCCTGGAACAGGGCTTTGTCAAAAGGAGTGCATTCTTCAGGTAATACAACCGCACCTTTTAATGGTTTGAAGAAATAATGATCAGAAGCTTTTTGAATAGGAGTAAAAACTTTTATGTCAAAGTCACTACAAAAATAACACAAATGCAAAGAAAATATCTTTTACCACAAAAAATGTACAAAAGCAGTTGTTGTGCCACAGAGACACACATACTTCAGAGAGTTACTAAGTCTTCTAGGGAGTAAAAATGTGTGCCTTCGATAAAACGTATAACAGATCAATTCTACAAAAAAATAAAGTCATAACTAAAGCAGCTTCAATCAAGTACCGATATCATTAGTTACATGGTGTGCAGTTGACCGAAGCTCTTGCCCTATATGGAATTTACTAACCACGTATATATCATATTCGGTCAACTGTACACCATTTAATGAATATATCTTACTGACTACTGTTATCTTATATCATATTAGATAAATTAAACAAATTTGAAATGACAATGCCCTGTATCGCTCACCCCTTCGGAGGTTGTCAAGTGGTTCAATCAGTCGGACTTCATCATATCATTATGCATACCTTTAAAGCAAGTGTCCTGCTTTTTGTTCCCTGCAAGTACTTGGTAAATACGGTAGCAGACTTATGGATTGCTTTCAGTGTTATTCTGCATTCTATTTGATCCCTTTATTAGAAAATTTCGCATCCAATGTGTCAACGAACCGGCGTCTGCTTTTTCATCACCATCTTTGTTTTCGATCAGAAACTGTGCCAACAACGGGAGATAACTCTCGCATCAACCCCATATAAAACCCAGCAACCCCATATTAGAAAATCACGGAGGTGTATTGAATATCCACCGTTTTCACGTGATCAAAGACAATCAATTAATTACATTTCAAGATTTCAGTTGTCAGTAAGATATAATAGAATACATTTGATTATATTCTGTATCTGTAAAATGTTCTTACTTTCTGCAGGATTTCTAGTAGTTGTGAGTCTTTCACTCCTTTCTTGATTTGCATCTCATGTGTATCTGGGTAGATGACTTGATCCCTTAATGTTCCAACTGCCATGTATGGTCGCTGTCCAAAGAAAAAATCATAGGATAGAATTTGTGTGCTTGACTCAATATACATTAACATTGCCGGTGCTACAAATAACGTTGAATAGTTTTTAAAGCAATAGGAGCCATTGTCTACCCAAAATTGGACATAGAGTAATACAACATGCAATATTCTATCTCACACATATACCAGAGAGATCACCTGGAGGTTAAAAGAATAATTATAATTAACTTGATCAAGGAGTATCTGTCATCACTCTGATCAGTGTTGATATATTTAATGATGATTAATGAATATTGAGGAACAGTATGTGCTTTCCAGTAGATACACCTTCCATTTGAGACTGAATTGAATGTTAGAGCTTGTATTTAAGTCATATTGATGCAGAACAGAATTTTTATATGTAAAGAAACAATTAAGCAAGAAATTTTATCTTTGAGTGTTTGATTCACATGTTAAATGAATATTTCATCTGAGTTATTGTAAAACAGTATTACAAAAAGATAACCATTTCAAGCTCAATACAGTAAGACTATTGTTGTAAAACCACAACAGAAGTAGGCATTTTTGTGCCGAGATCTTTCAAAATGTGTGTAAGTGCTTTACAATATATTTGAAAAGCACATAATAAAGTCCATCGCTAGCAGCTCATAATGATTTAAGATAATTTCATTTCTGAAATATAACATTTTTGTAGGTTGTTCCTATTCAATGTTGAAAGGATCAAGATGCTATAATATCTGTAATATCTTTAGTTATTGCCTGGTAAAAAGTTTTAGTGACTACTCACAATTCTAATTACCATTGCATATTTTTAGCTATTTGCTACTTTCATTTGACATTACTTGAATTGCAAGTGACTATGTCCTCACTGCCACTAACAATGATGTCACTGTGACAAAGACATGTCACCATGACTTCAACCACAACATCAATTTAACAAACACTTTTAAAAGAATAATTGTAATCTTTTTTTATAATCTGAACTTAAAAAAAAAATGTATGACCTTACTAAGCCTCTAGAAATGTAATTAAACACTTGTTGAATAATAGTCCTCTTGTCAATCCCTCTGTAGGAACTATCTGCCCATGGCTGTACCTTGTAAATAGTTCTTAATACATGTTATTACCATCAGCGTAACTCTTCAGGTTAAAGGTGCATTGAGCCTAAGTTTTGGGACACGTGTTTACAAACACACAGAGTAGACGGCTATTACAATAATTTAGGATCAAGTTCAATTGTTTCATTTAAAAACGTCTACCTAGCATGTTTAGTCTCATTAAACGTTGTTGATTCATACATGCACAGCCTTGTTAGTATTATGGTTTTATTGACAAGTCACTCTTAATGTCCAGAAAGTATCGCATTATCTTGCTAGACTTGATCCTTTTCTAATCTTATGCATACAAGATTTCCCAAAGAGCAGTAACTCTTTAATAATGATAATGAGGTCTATTCTGATCTGTCAAGACCAAAAGTGTGCATCAATGTATTTCAAAGGTAGGATTAATTTTTCTACAGTAATTCACTTGATAATACAAAAAAGACAAAGGCTGTACCTGTGGGACATAGAATAGGTTCCCCTTTTCTGGCTTGGTCATTGTTCCTCCAAACAAGGGCCATAACTGTTCAAAAAAGATCAAGAGAATTTTTTATAGCATACAAAGATCAATTACAATATCATTTTTAATGATTTGCATTTCCTGGAAGATAAATATTCTGATGATAAATTATTGTAAATGACACAAGGATCGATAAACTTGATTTCTACAATAGTACAATAGAGTTACCCTTATATGACAAAGTATCACATTAATAAGGAGGAAATAATGTTTTTGAGGGACAAAATGAAATTATAAATAATGGCTTAATAGTACAGGAAACACAAATAAGCTTACATTTGATAATCCTGGTGATATCTCAAAATTACATGGTAACTTGTACATAGTAAATAAAAAAACTTCTTGCACATCATTCTTTTTAAAAGGACTGTCAAATGTTCAGAAACATAGATAATCTAGTGAACATAAAAAGACACAAGGTAAGTTGTATTATTTATACATACAAATCAAATACATATGTACTTTATAAAAGACACCACAGGTAAGTGGAAGGAATTAATCATTGATGATTTACCTCTCCCAAAATTCTAAATAAGGAACTTTTTCCACATCCATTAGGACCACAAACCAACACATTTACACCTGACTTGACCTGCAAACACAGAAAAACAATAAACTGAATATCTTATTTTCAATTCTTATGCAATTCACATATCAGGCCTATGGTATTCTTTATATACTTGTTCTTATCTCATAATTCACTCCTATGAAACAATAAAAGAAATGTAACAAATAAAGAGTTCCATAATTACTGAACACTAGATCAAAATATAACAGATGCAATTTATCCAACATATTTACTTTCAAATTGAAAAAGTGTAACAGATGCTTGGATGTAGATAAATTCGGATAAAAGAGAATAAGAAAAACATGATATTCTTTAGCAAGGAGGTTACTCAAAAGCATACCTCAAAATTCATTTCTTCAATAAGAACATCACCATTGGGAGTTACAAGAGGTACTTTTTCAAATCTGAAAATCAAAAATTAATGTTTAAACATTGTAGTATATCAAATGTTAATCACAAGGTAAACAATATATGATATCTACAATTACATTGTCCATGGGACCTATCAAAGCTGTAACAAACATAAAATATCAAATGGAGATAAGAAAGGAGACAAGGAGATAAGGAGAGAAAAAGAAATGAAATTTTGGGTGTTTTTTTCAAAAGTAATCTATACATATTTGCATGAATTCACAAGAAAGCTTAAACATAAATTCCAAGTTTCTCATGATCATTTGTGGAAAATATATCTAAAACTTTGTGCGTTTTAGCAGTTCAGCAAAATTAAACAATTCCACTGTCCAAAGACACCAAGAAAATTGTTTTATAATCTGATATTTAAAGATTTGTATGTTTCACAAAGTAAGCTTAAAAACTGTACTTGCCATTTCATATTTTTGTGTATATTTCAACATTGATGAAGAGACAAAATAGTACGAGGTATAAACATGGTATACATGTTAGGGCTAAACAATACAAGCGTGATAAGATAATTACTAGAGTACCTGATGAGATAGTCTTGTATCTTGACTTTACCATTTCCAGGTTTGTATCTCTGACCGCCACTATCTTTACCTGCAATATAAAAGGTGACTGGCTACCATTCATATGTACATGTGTATTGAGCATAGCTGAGTCTTGTACCTTATTTAATTCATTGGAAACTACAAACATTTTAAAGCACCTGCTCAGACACTAATGTGTAAACATTTTCATTTTGAAAAGTTTGCTCTTTACACTTCACCTGAAGTTTGAGCCCTTCATGTATTTAGCGAAAAATAAAGCATGTAACATAGTTCTCATAATTGTAAATTAATCATTCTACAATGACTGATTTTAAAGCTATAAATCGGATATTGTGTATCAGACAAACAGACAAAATGATCACTGTAGGTTTCCATTTCTGTAGTGGCAGGCCCCTATAATGATAGTTTAAGAACCAAAAGTGAATGTGAAAAGATTAGGAAGGAATGGCTATCAGAACTCTATACAGTTTTCAGATGTACACCTGTCTTACCATTTGACTGGTCTGATACCATGGTTCTTTCATATTGACCTCTATTAAGGTCATCTAACACCTTCAGCAATTCAGTAATTCTTGCTGTGAACCTGTAAAATAGATTAATGTACTCAGGTTGAACGGAAAATACTCTAAATTAAAGGAGTGCATCCAGCCTTTTATATTTACATCAGAAAACTAAAACTCTAAGTATTACCTATATACTGCTATGAAAAGTACCTTTTATTATCTACATGTAGGCCTATATGATACAGTAACATTACCATTGACCAAACTTAGGTTTTAGCTTACAGGCTGTACACAATTCTATAAAATACTATGAAAGCACCATTCTAAAATGTGTTAAATCTTCAATATCAATAATATGTAATATACACTTTTATATACCTATCTTATTCAAGTAATCATCCGATAGTAAAAATCTTTATAATTAATGCTGATGTGAACTATGTTGAGATCACAGATTATTCTTACCCTGCAAGCCTGGTCATTTCACGTCCAGCTAACACAATGCGTCCAATAGCTTCTGCCATTCTTACCAACATTCTCCCACTTTTATAGTAATCCTGTAAAAGCGGATGATATGGTATATTGACTGTTTCTGAGACAACATTGAAGCTTTACACATGTAAATGCAAATTGCTTACAAATTTTGCTATCTTATATATCATAATTAAGAAAAAAATCTTTACATATGTGTAGATTCTGACAAAGAAGCTATAGCATGACTTCCTTCTTAATTTGTATGGTCAGCTAATGATACTTTACAGTAGAATTTATGAGAACAAAATTATACAAGATCACTAACCTCTAAGCGCTCACTATGAGAGCTATGGAGATGACGTGTATCAGCCAGGTTAAGGAATGGCCTACTGACCACAAGATATCCAAACACTGTGGCCACGTCTGAAATACACAAAAGGAACTGTAAAATGTTCATAAGAAATAATAGTACATAACTTCTAATAAAATATTGATAAAGTAACAAAAATTGTATCATTATCGCCACCCAAGAGTTGTCTGGCACCATGACCTTTTCTTGTCTTTGTGGGATGGTTTAAATTTGGGATCTTTTGAATGTTAAAATGAAATCTGTACAACAAGCACATGTAGCTCCTTACTTAACAGTTCATCTATCATTTACAGTGGAAACTACTTATAATGAAGTCGGATATATTTTGAAATCCTGATTAATTTGAACCTATTTTGAAAACCCTGTTCATTTAAAAGAAAATTAAATCCCCTTCAGTTTCAATATATCCAGGTTCGACTGTATTTTGTTTGTTTATGATGAGGAGTACAGTACCACTCTACA
>JACSZP010007378.1:0-10946 GCA_016161895.1 Pinna nobilis | reverse complement strand
CAACTATCCAATACACAACAACACAAGGCCAACTATCCAATACACAACAACACAAGGCCAACTATCCAATACACAACAACACAAGACCAACTATCCAATACACAACACACAAGGCCAACTATCCAATACACAACAACACAAGGCCAACTATCCAATACACAACACACAAGGCCAGTTTTCAAACAGACAACACACAAGAATGCAAAATAAGAATAACTATCAATTAAGCATGTGCAGTTATCCACATAAATTGTACCATTTGTAGTAAACTTCAATATTACAAACATAACTCTTACAGAGTCATAGGAACTGGGTTGTAGGGTTTTAGTTCAATAATTTTACTAAATTGTAAAAGAAAAAGTAAGAGAAAGAGAGAGAGAAATGAGAAAAGTAGACCTACTATTTTATCAGTCTTAGATATGTAATCAGACAGTGATGATTTATCAAGGCGCAAGTGTTCTGCTTAAAAACATTTTTGCCCCTCCCTCCGCTTGGGGATTCTTTAACCATCAGTCCCCCATCTCAATTTCGTCCCTAAGGGTTTGTGTATATGTATGGGTGCATGTAGCCTACTAACCCAACTGTTTTAATGATATTGATAATATATATACATGTATGTATTAGACAAGGATGTAAACACTTTACACACTTAAGTTTTCTAACTAAAGCTTTTGATTATTTTGAATATTCTTGACTGAATTTTGACCTACTTTTGATAAAGAGTTATCTTCTAATTGAAACATGGGAGTATTGATGCTTCACAAGTGTCCATAAAGGCATTGGTTGGCTATATTGTTGTTTAACTTCCCATTCAAGAATCTTTCACTTTTATGGAGACATTGCCAATGCCATGCCGGTGAAGAGTAACAAATTTGGCCTGTCCTCGGCACCTATTGCCATTGAGCGGTGAGGGTTTGTTTAATATGCCTATACTTAATGTGACCCTTGAAGCCCTCATAAGGTAAACAGCTGCAATCTTTTAAAACTAAACATTGTTTTAAATCCCAGAAATGTATACATATCATACTCTGCTTTTTTTTACGTCTATTTACCGGAAGATTTGAAAAATGGAATGATCCATTTGTAACACTAGAAGGCAGCAGGTGTGAATTTGTAAACCTTTATTCAGCAGTGTGTTGTATTTTTACCTGTATATTTAACTTATCAATAGTTATGTGCAAAGGTGGATCTAGAATTTGTTAACAATAAGTTGAACTCCAATATGTACTTAAAAACAAATTTAATTAATAATTGAAAATGAATTTAACCATGTCAAAATTCAGGTTTCCATAAAATACCACTCTCTTTCTTTCTCAGCATGTATAAATTTTCCTAAAAACAAGCTTTGTGGCGAAGGGTTTTTTAGTCCCAATTACCAGGTAAATGCACCCCTAGACGTACCCTTGTACAAATGTATGTATGTGCTATATGCGCGGATCCAGGATATTTTCCAGGGGGGATCGATGTTTTCCAGGGGGGGTCCAACTTGTAAAAAGGAAAAACTTGACCCTGTTAAAATGAGAATCTGTGCATAATTGACCAATATTGGTATATACTTTGCAAATTCCAGGGGGGGGGGGGGGGGGGGGACCCCTCTAGATCCACACATGTGCTATATGATTTTTCATTCATGTTCCCAGCAGTGCAAGGCTCAGTAGTATACATGTACATGTATGTCAGACATATAGTGATACATGTGCACATATTGTTGGACCCCTCTGTGGCCCAGTGCAGACCTTTAAACTGAATGATCTAGAAGTGAAGTCTCATTGTGCTCAGTCCTGTTCTTCAAATGAGAGAGTAAAAAATTAAGTCGAAATTGTAACAGTTGGTATCCCTACTTTCAAAATATCTCACCGCTCTGTAACCCTGAGTGTGGCCGTCTTGACTCTGACAGTGTTTAGGGTTTTCAACTTCTGTCATTAGGTCTTGGGTTTCAATCTAAGCAATACCGATGTGGTTGGCTGTCCCTCCCTGTCCTTCTAATGAGAGAGTTCAACGTCCCTTGTCACAGTTGCTGTAGGCACATCACTGAACCGTCGATCCCTGCTCTATACATGTAAGTGGGGCCTCTGTGGCTGAGTGGTTGGTGTGTTCGACTGCGAATCGAAAGATCTGAGTTCGAGCCGTGTAGCGCCACTTCGCGGTTGGCCAACCCTGTCTTTTGGATGAGACAGTAAAAACAGAGGTCCCGTGTCACAGTAGGTGTTGGCACATTAAAGAACCCTCCCTGCTCTACAGCCAGCAGTGCCGAGCATAGGCAAAATTTGTAGTCCGTCACTGGCACACTGTGATGTCACCATATGAGTGAAATATTCTTGAGTGGGACGTTAAACAACAATACCATACCATACATGTAAGTGCCGAACATTTGTGGCTCTTCATCTGTATATGGTTAAGTCTCCATATAAGTGAAAGATTCTTGAGTGGGACGTTAAACAACCAACCAATCAAAAGCCCCGAGTGCCAGGCCCGTGTCAAAATTTGAAGCCCCTCACTATCATTTTGGTATGATTGAAAAATTCTCATGTGGGCCGTTAAACAACAGAAATCATTCATCGTGTACTTTCAGATTATGAATAGCTGATGTTTTCATTGTACTGGAGCTAACTTAAATCATATATGAATTCTTTAATAGCAGCACACATGGGCAGGCACTTGAATTCTGATGTTGTAAAGTTGAAAGAGAAATTTCACCCTTAACTTTGTAAACTGATAGGAATTTTACGAAGTTCCAAACTCTCAAATTAAAACTCGCAGGGTGGTGACAGGTTTAACACATATTTGTTATTTAGTCTTAATAGATCCACATCAAATTACCATAAGTCTGCCCGTAGGTGGTCGGCATTTTTACATTTACTCCAGATGAGATAAGAG
The DNA here is from genome assembly GCA_016161895.1 of Pinna nobilis. Classification (NCBI taxonomy): domain Eukaryota; kingdom Metazoa; phylum Mollusca; class Bivalvia; order Pterioida; family Pinnidae; genus Pinna; species Pinna nobilis. The sequence continues at coordinate 8,069 of JACSZP010007378.1, read as the reverse complement.
AGAGGAAGAGAGAAAGAGAGAGAGCAGCATTGATTAGGCAGATAGTGTACTGAAGCAGATCAACTGGTATCGGTGTATGTATCACTGTATATAAACCTCAGAGAGAGAAAAAAACATTCACGTGACTCAGACAGAAGTTATTATTCTTTATTTAAGGATAGGAAGTAATTGAACAACAGGTCATCCGTATACACGTACATCACTAATTTTATTTTTTCCTCATTTTTCTCACTTGACTTCTTTATTCAAAAACTCTGAATCATATTGGCCTACAAAGTAAATTTTGAGATTTTTTTGTAGTTCAATTGGTGTAGTATCACATGATCATAGTCATTTGATATACATGTACATGTAAGTACATGTACTTGCAATTGGCTATAATAGCCCACAATGTACTTTATGATAATATAGGGAAAATTGATGATTTTCACAGACTTGGGAAATAGGGAAGTTAAAAATCTGTTATTTTAGTGTAAGCAATACATTTTAATCAGAAATTGAAAGTCAATAGAAATTGTCAGTGATCTTTTTTTCTTTTATTTTTTGTGTTCATTTCAAGTGTAGTATTGCAAGTCCAAAAGTCTATTTTGAGTTATGTAATATTTCAAAATTTTCATGGCATTAAAATTTTGAATAGATTATTAGCTTGATTTTGAAATATAGATGCCTTTTGACTTCCTAATACTAAAAACTAAAGTCTAACCTGCCTTAGCGACCCACTGAACTAAGGGAAAACCTGTCATATGTGACCTTAATGCAAGGTTCCCAAAATGGATTTTNNATGTCATACTCATGTCATCTTTGTCATTGGTGTCCACGACATCCATAGATATAATCTTAACCTAGCTGGACTTCATGTTTAATTTTTGAACCAGTAAAGATTGGGCTTTGACATTTCACATGGATTCCTCAACGTTATGGATTTGATCTAAGGTTGTGACCTTTGACCTAGTGACTTTTGACTTTGACCTGCTTTATTGAATTAAAGTGACTGCCTCCTTTAAAGAGCAGGACTGTATTTCTTTTCGATTGTTCAACTGGTCTAGATCTATGCTGTAAATGGAACAGACTTGGTATTTTTGCTAAATCGGAAGACGTCTGCTCATCAAAATTTCAAAAGAAATGTCAAAATTATATTTGTTGGAATTTTATGTTTTGTTATTCCTGCTGACAGGACATGAATTGAACTATACTTATCATGAAATGAAATTAATCTTAACTTTTCTGTTTGAATCTGATGCCGATTGCATCCGTAGCGATATTTATGTTACAAGATGAAAATTTTCCATTAAAAGAACTTCAATTCATTTTGAGATGTACCTGTGCGCTTACACTCGGCAGCCATTTTGGATCTAGCGAGTTCAAGCCCTGATGTTGGACCACTTGGATATGTATGAACTGAGCGTTCCATTTGTGATTCTACTGGTTGAACCTGTTGAACCACATAAATGGAATGACCCCCAGTTTTTGGTGACACCAGCGCTGTCTTTATGTATAAATGTCTTAATTTGTTCCTTAAGTACAGTCCAACCGGCCTTAGCGACCCAGTGAATTAAAGGAAAACCTGTCTTATGTGACCTAAATGTATGGTTCCCAAATTGGATTTTTCCAACATAAATCATCTGAATTAAGAGACCACCTGTCATATGTGACCCTTTTTGCTAATTCCTTTGGATGGTCTCTTAAAACAGGTCAGACTGTATTCTTTTCAAAGAATTTTTGTTCCATGTACATACATGCATATAGTCAGTGTACATGTGCATATCATACACATCATAATGCAATCTTGGCTGCCGAAAAAAAAAACACAAACCTTTGAGCTGTGAGGTTTAGGTTTGGAATCCCAGTGTGGCGCAACTGATCTTTTTGTTTTGCCACATTAAGTGTTGACATCTTAGGTATCCTTCACTGCTACATGGCCCTAAGAGCCAAATAAATTCTTTAATGGGCATTATACATGTAGCATATCTACATATGAGTGAAAGATTTTCAGTTGCAACACTAAAACAACAACACCTCTCTTCCTCTTCCCCTGTGGATTCCAGGTCAGAGCTTGGCGTGTGATACTGGCCGCTGGTTTCCAAAGTGTGTGCCCATCCAGCCCCACTTCCTACGAAGTATCTGCTGTGCCACTGCTGCCTGTCCCGCTCTCTCCCAGAGGTCTTCATTCCTAATCTTCTCTGGCCAACTGATGTTGAAGATGCGCAAAGAATTGGAGATTCAGCGGCATATATATATAGTTTTTGTCCTTTGCATTTGTCTGTCAGTCTACTTGTCTGTCTGTTTGTCTACAAAGGCTTTAAACTTTGTCATAACTTTTTAATGATAAGTGATAGGGCTTTCTTATTTCACATACGTATACATGTATGTACATTGTATTCCTTGTGACCTTTCAATGGATACCAAAATTTTTACCGTCTGACCTTTACCTTTGAGTTTGACATACTTTTAAAAAAAAATTAACCTGGACCGTATCTTTTGACCTATTAGAGATAGGCCTTTACATGTTTTTGACCTTGTGACCTTGACCTTGGAGTTTGACCTACTTACAAAAAACTATAACCCTGACCATATCTTTTGAACTGTAAGGAATAGGCCTTTGCATATTTCACATGATATAGATTCCTCATTACCAGAGCTTTCATTTGATACCAAGAATTTTTTTACTTAGTGACCTTGACCTCTGAGTTTGACCAACTTTCTAAAACTTTACTGCAAAATTACTTTCTTGTTGTTTGGGGCATCAGCATTTCCCCAACACATCTTGTTCACTGACTCATTCTCCATTTGTGTATCTTTGTAGGATACTCGTTGGCGCACCTCAGGACACTGATGGTATAGTATCAGAAAAAACAGGTGCTCTATACAGGTGTTCTCCTGCCAGGACTGGAACATGTGATCAGCTCAACATTGTCGCTAAAGCAGGTAAGGTCTATAATATATCTACTCGTTTACAGGTATCTCAGGTAAAATTATTGGAAATAACCTTTATTGTAGAGTGCTGCAAATCCAAAGGGGACGGAGAGGGTCAAAATCATGACAAGAAAAACAAATGTAGTGGCTCATTTTTTCCCTCATAGATAAAGATGTTGTATACTTTGTAAATTCCAGATGGGGGTTGGGACCCCCGACACTTCCTTTGGATCCTTGCATGCTTGTCTTTTAGCCAAGAGGTCCATGGTTCGAGTCTCATTGTGACACAGCTGGTTTTTCCTATCTTTTGAATAAGACAAAATAAACCAAAACCCCACGTCACAGAAGGTGTCAGCACACTAAAAATCTCTCATCACTTAACTGGCTCTTGGTACTGAGTATAGGCCGACATTTTGGAGACATATCAGGATTGTGGAAATATGTGTTTTGGGCACTTGTCCTTGGGCAAGTAAATATGGAAAATCTACTTGCTCATAGCATAAATGAACTTGCCCAAACCATAACCATGTATGACCCCTTTAAAATACAACTTGTCCGTGGACAACTATAAAGCAAAAATTCACTTGTCCGAGTGCCCAACGTAACAGGTAGGGCAAGTCGGGCATGCTATTTCCACACCCCTGCATATAAAGGTTGGTTGGTTGCATTGTTGTTTAACGTCTTACTCAAGAATCTTTCACTTACATGGACTTACCTGTCACCATGAGCAACAAATTTTGCTGGTCAATTATGGCTGTAGAGCACGGAGGCTTCTTTAATGTGCCAACATCTACTGAGACACGGGTCCAAGGTTTTTACTGTCTCATCCGAAAGACAGGGACAACCAATCTTACTGTTATTTGAGCTCGAAACCCGGACCTCTCGATTCGAAGTTGAACACGTTAACCACTAGGCAACTGTGGCCCCTCATATAAAGGCATTCAGTGACAACTCAATGGTAGTGAGACAATGAGTGGGATATTTAAAAACAGCAACAAATGATTCCTTTTCTGGGCAAACATCTAGTTAAGTTCAAAAGGTAGCTCGTTTCAAAATTGAAATTTATATTTCAATGCACCTGTAATTGAAGGTGGGGACACATAGTTTTTTGTCTTTATCTTTTGAAATAAGTTTTGAATGGTTAGTGATAATGGGGGTTATCCATTCATATTTTACATGGCAAGACTGTTTCTGTTGCAATGGCAATTTATGGCCCAGTAACATCAACCTGGAGAGCTGCCATGGTTCAGTGGGTTTGCCTGTTTGCCTTCTGATCATGAGTTCACAGGTTCGAATCTTTGTTGTACTGTGCCTGTCCTTTGGATGAGACCGAGAAAAACTGAGGTACCCTGTCACAGTAGGTGTCGGCACGCCTAAGAACCTTCCCTACTCTACGGACATAAGTGCCGAGCACAGGCAAAATTCAATGCCCTTCACCGGCACACGGTGAACTCTCCATATAAGTGAAAGATTTTTGAGTGGGACGTGGGACGTTTAATAAAACAACCAACCAACCAACATTTATCTTGACCTATTATTTAGAAACTTTAACCTTGTATTACACATATAATGCTGAAATATTAGGGCCTAAGTGTATCACAAATACATTTCATTTTCATTCTCCAAGTGTTTTGGGAATATAAACAAGTAACATAACACTTTATGGAGATATGATAACAACTTTAGTCTTTGCATATACTTGTATCATATTATGAATTCATGCCCCCCTAGCTGTTTAAACAAACACTTGCATGATATACTTTATTTATAGCACATACAAATCTGCTGGAGTAAATAGTGTCTCACTTTGCCATATGACCAGACACAGTTATGTATACTATTGAAGTATTCATGTTGACCACAAAGTTTTGATATAAAGAGAGGTTAGTGACTGGTCATTTCTAGGTCAATATTGTAAAGTGTAATACTTAAGTACCCGAACTGACCAGATTAAGTAAAGAAAATAATCCTGGAAAAAAGCTTGCTAGGGCTTTAAAAATCCGTCAAACAAGTTCAGTTTTAGGAAAGTGAATGAGCGGCTAAGTAAACAAATTCTGGTATTTTCAACAAGACATTGAATTAAAGGCAAGAAGTTGCTAGCCCCCCGGTCAAAGTCTTTTTCACCCTATCATTTTTAGTGGTTTTCTTTACAATAACAATCCATCCTGCTTTCACACATACTTGAACAAGTTTCAAAAAAGAAGTTTTATATTTCAAATGTATATTATGGGATTTGAATCTACTTATAGGCCCAGAGATTTTGACTTGAGAGCATTAGATGACTTTTTTTTTTATAAGTTGATCAGGTGAAATGTAAATTGCCACATTAAAGACATCCTTTCAGAATTTTTGGTTTGCTGCAACAAAACTTAGTTTTTTTTAATCTGAGTAGATAGGTATTGGTAGGATTTTATCTTTTTTTTTTGAAAGCTGTAAACTATAAATTTGCAATATAAACAATGGGAAAATATCAGAAATTGAAAAAAAAAATCCTGGAATGGCTATAAAAAAAGATTTTTGAGTCCCAAGATTTTGAATGAGTAGGTCGAGCCTCCCTGCTCTACGGCCAGCAGTGCCGAGCACAGGCTAAATTTGTCGCCCTTCACCGGCAATCGGTGACGTCTTCATATGAGTGAAATATTCTTGAGTGGGACGTTAAACAACAACTCAACAACAATAACAACTGGGTCTTACTTATTATGATTCTCTGTATTATACATGTAAATGGCACTTCATATGCGATTCTGTAGTTGAAATGATTGTTTGATTGACTGGTTGGTTGTATTATTGTTTAACGTCCCACTCAGGGATCTTTCACTTTTATGGCAATGTCACCAATGCCAGTGAAGTCCAACAAATCTGGCTACATGTGCTGTATGCGTGGTACATATGGCCACTGAGTAGTTAGGGTTCTTTAACATACTAACATCTACTGTGACAGGGACCTGGGTTCTTGCTGTCTCATCCGAAGGACAGGGAAAACCAACCGCAGTATGGTGTGAATTTGAACCCAAAACCTCATGATTGGACGGCATATATAGCCTCTTCACTGAGCAGCCCCCTATCAAGAAGACAGGGTTTTCAAAGCTAATTGGATTAAAGTAGAAATTACATAACTTAACTGAGAGATTGAAATCATTTCTAAAATTAAGTGGGAATTCAATATATCTGGGTCCTATATAAATGGGTTCCACTGTGCTGAATCTTCATTTGTTATACCTGCTTGGTATGAGAAGCCAAACTTGTGTCTTTTTTGGATGGTACAGGTACATGTTCCTTGAAATATGAGGTTTCCAGTTACAGCATTATGTGTTGGTACATTTAAGATCAAGCATAGCAAGTGTTGAACATTGGCCAAAGTGAGAAGCCCTACATGACATTTGGTGTCATCTCCGTAAAAGTAAAAGATTCTTGAGTGGGACGTTCAACAAAAATAATACCAACTAACTAACTAACAAAATCTATAATGTCACTTACATTGTAAATTACTGTATACAGGGTTATATTCGCCCCATGTTACTTTCACCCTAATGCACTTGGAAACAATTAATTTGCCCTGTTTTAAATTCACTTGGCCAGGCTAGTCATGATTTTATTTGATGAATTAACCATTTGAAAGTCGCCAAGTTTTGAATTCGCCCACTGACAATGATGGAGCACACGTCTATGGATTGATAAAGTGGCGAAAAGAAAATAGGGGCAATACTTTCCTTGTATAAGGTAATCATAAATTTGTAGATACATGTGCATGTACATGTATTGTATTATTACAAGTAAAATGACCATACATGTAGATATGTTTTTCCAATTTTGCCCATTGCAACATAAAATTCCTAATTGAATGGTCACATGACCTTGTCTATGAATTCCTGCTTCAACTATGCTATTGTTTCGCTCCTTAAAACAAACAATTTAATGATTTTGAGAAGTTCCCTTGCGACCTTCACTTCTCCTTTAACTTGTTTAAGAAGTTGCATGTAGTACAATTAATACAGGAAATGATTCTTGGCTGAGTGTTTGATTCTGTTAAGCACTATAACGTTATGTTTCCTTGTGTCGCATGGACATAAAGTCAAGTATCGGTACAGTCAAGTCACATTAATCCGGACACCAATGACCCAAATGCTTTACCTTCCAGACAAAATTTGTTGGGAATCAAGTTTGTAATTTGTTTGGTATGTTATTGTTGTTTAACGTCCCAATCAAGAATATTTCACTCATATAGAGACGTCACCATGTGCCGGTGAAGGGCTACAAATTTTGCCTATGCTCGGCACTGCTGGCTATAGAGCATGGAAGGGAGGTTTCTTTAACGTGACAACACCTACTGTGACACGGGACCTCAGTTTTTACTGTCTCATCCGAAGGACAGGGACGGCCAACCGCGGAGTGGCACTGTCGTGGCTCGAACCCAGATCTTTCGATTCGCAGTGGAACACGCTAACCACTCGGCCATGGAACCCTAGGAGTTTATTCAACAGAGTTGTCATTCATTTTATGGAACTCTCTGATGTGTTCCAAATAGGAAAATGAAATGACAGGCAGACAATGGTATTGAATTCATGGTTGCTTAAGAAGGTAGCCTTTATTGATTCTTTACATGTTTTTAGCTCACCTGAGCCGAAGGCTCAAGTGAGCTATATTCATAGCGCACCGTCCGTCGTCCGTCCGTCATCTGTCCGTTGTCTGTCGTCGGTCCGTCCGTAAACTTTTCACATTTTCGACTTCTTCTTCAGAACCACTGCAGGGATTTTGATGAAACTTAGTAGGGATGAAGTACTCATGGTCCCCTACAAGTGTTGTTGTTTTTCGGTTGGATCCACCCAGGGATGGAAAAGGGGCAGGGCCAAATAGGTCCATTTGGGTACCCTCATTTGAGAAACTTCTTCTTCAGAACGGCTGCATAGAATGAAAAACTGAANNTTGTTATTGGTTTCATTCGAAAATCAAATTTTTAACACATTTTTGACGTTTTTCCGGACTTTGTCATTTTTTGACATTTTCAGCCAATATTAGCAACGGTTTAGTCTGATTTTATCAGTTTGCTTGATCAGATGCTTTACATGTAATAAGATCAAGGTTTACAAATACTTTGTTGAGAAAAAATTACTGAAATTCAATTTTTGAAATTTTAATGAATTTTTTACACTTCAAAA
>JACSZP010007377.1:0-12651 GCA_016161895.1 Pinna nobilis | reverse complement strand
AGCTTCAGTTGTAGAACAAACGTATGTATAACCATATCCACCAATTAAGCTACAGTTGTAACACAAACATATGTATAATCATATTCACCGGGGGGGGGGCATGTACATGTATGTCCTTTAAGTCAATAAGGAAGGTTAAACTGTACATGTATATACCAGTAGATATGTTCAAAGAAAATCATGAAATCTGCATCAATACTTACGAGGTACACAGATATATTCAATTTGAAAGTAGTTGCTCTGCAAGTTGCATGACGGAATCGTTCGACCGTATCCTCCGCTAGGCAGATTGAGGCTACAGGAGGCTTTTCCAACACAGGGGTAGTCCTGTTTATCCTCGAATATGCAGTCCCCTGGGCTGTAGGAACAGATCCCACTGGAACTGTGTCCATAGATGGTTTTTAGGATTCGGACCATGGTTCCATTTTCACAATTAACATTAATTGCATTCGTCTGGTTTAAGCACACACCGTGGGTTTTGGCACTAGAACCTGCAAAAGTGAAAAAGGTGAATTTTTTTCCAGGATTTTTCTGGTTTAATTAGTTTGATTAGATAAAGAATAAAGAAGAATTAAATAAAATGAAAGAAATAAAAAAAAATGAGGAAATGAAAAGCTGTCAAGAATTTTATCATTATTTTATTTCTTCAACTTGTGCAATGTATATTAGAAATTATTTTTTTCATTATAATTTTTTTTTTTTAAAAATGTGTCACACGAGTATCTATGTACTTCACTCCTATTGAGTACCTCAAAATGCTGGTTCTCCAGTCAAGCTCAAAATACCATTATAAATCATTAAAAAAAAATCGGATGTTCAATTATTTTCTCACAGTCTTCAAGTTACCACAATAGTTATACAAGATCGTGCTTTTGAATGGGTAATCTTTTGTACAACGGCAGGGGTCGCTGGCGGCTTTGTCTAATTGTTGTACAAATGTCAACTTAAGAAGTATCGGGTGTATCGTGGAGTAGATCTCTCATTTTGAAGTTAAATCTATTGCCTATTGTAGTAGTTATTAATATATGATATTATGTTGCGTCCGTTTTTGTTTTTTAATTGCTATTAAATCATTTAGCATACCTGTCCATTGACATGTGTTTGGTAATCTGTTTTGACCAATATCGTACAGAAATGTCGTAGTTATTATTCATTATCGGAATATTTTTTATTTTTTATCACATCATGGCTCTTGTTACACATAATTACACCTGAGATCCGTGTACTAACTTTGGCTACACCTTAAAAAGAATTCCATAATTTAATTTTTCATACTTTGATATTAAAAGCAATATATTAGTAGAACTGCATGTACTTTATGATGGGGTCACCCTGCCTCAATGGTTACATGTAGCTTGTATGCCAACCCTCTGATGACGAGGTCGTAGGTTCGAATCCGCACCACGCTGTGGTTTGCTTTTCCTGTCCTTCAGATGAGACAGTAAAAAGTGAGAACCTGCTTCCTGTTACACTTCACCAACATTAGTGACATCTACATATTGTTGTTGTTGTTTTATTGTTTAACGTCCCACTCAAGAATATTTCATTCATATGGAGATGTCAATGTGTGCCGGTGAAGGGCGACAAAATTTGTCCATGCTCGGCACTTATGGCCGTAGAGCAGGGAGGGTTCTTCAACATGCCAACATCTACTGTGACACGGGACCTCGGTTTTTACTGTCTCATCTGAAAGACAGGGACGGCCAACCGCAGCGTGGCGCTGCGCAGATTCGAACCCTGAACCCTTTGATTCAAAGTTGAACACGCTAACCATTCCGCCACGGCAGCCCCCGACATCTATATGTAAGTGAAAGATTCTTGGGCAGGGGAATTAAAAAACAGAACAAGCATCAATCTTTTTGGTTGGAATTAAGCTTTGGAATAAGATGAGTTTTTAGTCCACCATCATGCTGAAATCAGAAGTGGGTACCTCTGTTCTATGGAGCCACAAAAAAGCTCTTTGAAAGGAAAATAGTGTGAAAACGTACAGCAAGTCTACTTCTTGAAGAGTAATCATCTCTCCCATAATGCTTTGCTATATAGCCTAGCTTCGTCTCAAGATAAAAAAAAAAATAAAGAAAGAGGAAAAAAATCCACCATGTGACCGTTAGATAATCAAGCACGGTGTAAAAATGATAAAATTGAAAAGTAAATGCTCCGGAGGCTAAGTTCTACAACGGGTTTTATCTGATTACGGAAAAGAAATATTTACCATGCATATTGATATCTTGACAGGAGCTACATGAAATATGGTGTTGAGAGAAATTGATAGTACGATTTATGATGTTGTAAAATATGCACGGAATTTTGATATCGTTATTTTTCCGAAATATTGACAATAAGGAAAATATCTAAATGCGCTCTTTGATCTTTTAGATGATTGTCCGATTGCACAAATGAAATTAAATGCGGTTCGTAACATGCATTGATCAGTATCATTTAGATGTTTGATTGCATGTTCAGAGCTCTTGTAATGATACATTATGTAAAAGCATCTGTTTGAGGTGAGTCAAATAGATAGTGCTCATTGATAAGCAAATTTTGAGTTAAATTTCGATTTCAAGATTTTATGAATTTCAGAAGCAATCAAATCATGAAGATCTTTTAATTACGTTATGTACAAGTATGACACACCAGCACCCTCCGAGAAATTATTGTAGAGGTAAATTTGACTTAGTCAGAGCTTTAGAATGAAGAGATGCGAGTTCAAGCCTAGTTACAGACATCAATATCTGTGTTTCTTTCTCTCTCTCTCTCTCTCTCTCTCTCTCTTTCTCTCTCTCTTATATTTGTACTTCTAAGCTAATTTTTGCTCTCTCCTTTCCTCCTCTATTTGTCTTTTTCTGTCTGTCTGTCACCCCCCTCCCCTCTCTCACTCTCTCCTACATCATTTCAGAGAAAAAATTTGACACATAAGAATCTTTGTATTGTTAAATTTTACAAAGTATACATGTATAAGAAAATGAACATTAGTGTTTTAGATGTTACGTAATATTTCACACATTAACATCAATATTTAGATAACTTTTATGTGATTTCCCTTTTTCCGACATTTATCATTTTTACAAAATTCTCATAAAACATCTCCCTATCTTATCTGTCCACATTGCATTTTTGTCGTAAATTTTGAAAATTGTGATTTAATTTTTATAGAAAACACAGCTGTCCTGCTAAAAAATTTTCAATTTTTGCACAAAGCACGGTGATGCACGTGATTTGTATATTATTATCAAACATTTAAGCTTTAGCAATGACTGTACGGATGATGGATATCGAAATAAAATTCCAGTCGCAAATATTCATATTTACAATAATTTGAATGGCATGATATGAAAATATATGTTTGTTGTTATATAAGTTTGTAAAAATTGATTTGAAATCAACAGAAAATTATAATAAACATAGATGAACACTGTAGTTATAAATTATTTAAAAAAACAATAAGCACAATTCTCTTTCATATGTTATATTGAATACGGTGGATACCACTTAAAGTGAACCCTAATAAATTGAAATTCCTCTTTATATGAAATGATTTTTTTACCTGGTTATATTGAAATCCTGCTAAATTTGAAATGATTTTGATATATCAGCTACTGTAAATTACTATTTAAACCCAGTTATTTTGAAAACCCTGTTTACTTTAAAAGAAAATAAAACTCATTCCTTATACATGTAGGTTTCAGTATATTTGGGTTTGACTGTACAACCATGCTTAATGACCATCTAAGTTAGGAGTTCCAACTCGTATTAAGTTCAGTCTATTTGTTTTATAGAGAATTCCGGTCTGAGATCATGTCACTATAATCCTATTAAAGTTAGCTAAATATATAAATATTTAAATAAGGAGTGTTTACATTTACATAAGTACATGTAGGTATATGTAATATGAGAAGAAAAAAACTTCTTATGACAGATTATATTCTAATATTCTAAAGTAGAATTCTTGCAATACATGCATGGTATATTGCATTGGTAAAACTTAATGCCCCTTTGGTATCTTCAAATATCTTTTTTTTTAAGGTACACTTTATTAATACGTTGTACAATTAAACACAGATACATGTATATGATGACCAAAGAGAAATGAATTTTTTCTTTCAAATAAGTGGGATTCAATAGTAAAAAAGTAATTTATAGCCAGAAAATGAAAATCATTTCAAATTAAGTGGGAGTTCAATATCTCTGTTTTCATTATAAGTGTGTACTGCTGTGTACTGAATTTTTCCTTTGACTTCATAATCGAACAAAAATATTGCTTTACTGCGTCAGATGAACAGTACAATTCCCTTCATTTTTCTTTGATCTAATTAAGAAGATTTTATTACATTATTCAGTTTCATTTCATCTTTCTCTTTTATAATACGTATCTAGCTCCGTTTTTATGGACATTCCTCTTTTATTAAAGGAATTTTTAAAGCCCCGATAATTTGTATATCCTGCCAGCTCATGAATACCGGTAGATATTACTTCAATAAGAAAATAACGACCCCCTTTGAACATTTTAATCACACCTAATTAGAAACAGAGTGTCTTACCTGACGAACATGAAGGTTGGAGCAAAATCAGACATAGTACAGGTACAAAATAGGTGAGCTGCAAATAATCCATATCTGTGGTCTATCTAATTGGCAGGGTCAGTGTCGTCTGGCGTGAGAATTCTTCTGAGTGAAAACATTTGTCCGTGTTCACAAGGTCTGTAAGAGATAACACAATTAGTTCGTAGAGTATTTCAGCCAATAACGGTACACATCCTGAAACCTCTGTTTTTGTCAATAATTCGTGCAATAACCAGGTAGATCTAGTCTCACTTTTCTATTTATAGATAATAACAGTTTTTCTATAAACCCTTGTCAACTAATTAGGATGCAGGTATTGTCCGATTGTAAAGTCACCAGTCAGGAGTCACAGTTTCCGATAGCGACATGACAATGTTTCAGAGTGACAGTCGCGATGTCCATTTCCTGACTGCAATGTACGTTCTTAGTTCTGGCATTCCAATTTGAAACTATCTGCACTACACGAGTGATTGCAGTTTTATACCTGCGACATGGTTACGGTCTGACGATCATGCTATTGATTCCTCTTAATACATTTTTTTTTTCTGTCTCTCTCTTGTCTTGGTTGGCCTTCCTCCCAGATTGCATCAAGTGGTTTTTAAATGGGTGGATATCTAAGGAACTTGTCAAGCACTCAAGCACGTGAATAATAACAAATGGGCAGATCTATGCCTTGGCTGGCTGGCTAGCTGGCTGTTCGGCAGCCTGCCTTCTGCTCCACTTTAAATAATTTATTTCTATATCACACACGCGAGTTGCACCTGGCAATTTTTTTTTTTTTTTTTAACTCAGTGAATAGCTTAACTGTCTCTCGTGCCGCTGTTTTTCCCCCCTCATACTCTCAGATTACTTGTGGCTTTGAAGAATTCCTTGTCACCCTTCAAAGGACGTTATTTGGAAAGATAACAAAGCACTTTATTAACTAGCGCCAGATAATAACGTTATACCTTAATCCTCACCTGGCCACGCGACCAGCGTCATGCCTCCGTGATCGTGGATAAAGCCACAAAGAACTCGGCTCGTGCCTGTAATTACAAGGGGCATTAAACCACTAAGTGCTTCAGCTTGATATTTTATTGTAGCAACACATGTTGAGTATTTCAGAGACCATGTGTTGCTGGCAAACTTTCAACCAATCAGACAACGGGACTAAAGGGAACAATAGACCCGCTTTTACACTAGGCACACGACTGTGACCTCCAGTTAAACGTCACAATAAATATCAGTCTATTGTGAAGTCTCCCGCTCGTTATTTCTTATGTATACAATCGGCGAAACCTGAAAATAGCACCTGGTATATTGAATTGGTTGTTTTAGTACAGCTTTGAATCGGGAAAAATTAATTTTCTTTTTTTTAGGAGGGGAGCTTGACAGATGCTAAATTGAGTTCTGTTTTTTTAGCTGATGCTTTGGAATTCACACCTGATGCTTGTTTTGGAGGGAAAAGATTTGCAGCTTGTTGAAATGTTAAAAAGTTTACAATCCTATATAAATGGGAGTTGCCTCGACATTTAGATTTCAGTGATTAATTGAACTAAGAATTAATTGAAACAGATGAATGTTAAATGAGATCAGACAAAGGAAAATTCCAAGTTAAAAAATTGTTGTAATTAATTTGAAATGATAAAAAGAGTGAATTTAACTGAAATTTAAAAGTGCAAAAGCAAAGTTACAAGTTAATATTCCCCCCTTTTTTTGTTGAAATGAACAAACCTAAATTAAATGAAATCAGGCAATGTCAGTTTCAATTATTGTTTTAATTAAAATGATATCACACACTTGTGTAAGCTTTGACATGATAAAAAAAGAGTAAACAAAATTTAACTTTATTATAAAAGTGCAAAACAAGTTAACTATACTTTAAATTTTTTTGAAATTTAAGCTTTGACATGATAAAAAAGAGTAATCAAAATTTAACTTTATTATAAAAGTGCCAAACAAGTTAACTATACTTTAAATTTTATTGAAATTTTAGGGACATCAGGTACATGTACATGTATTAACAAAACATAAAAGATTGTTTTCTGTTGGGGGCGGTTTTGTTATTCTTAGGATTTTATTGTTTTTTAAAAGCCTAAACATATATCCTTATGAAATAACAAATAAAATTTATTGAATATGATGTGTGTGGTTTTTATGACCCCTTGATAGTGATCTATCCCACAGTGACTAAAATACTTCAACTGAACATCTTAGTCATAACTTTTTAATAGGGGTTTTCAAATTTCAAATTCATCCTCCCTCTCTCTCTCTCTCTCTCTGTCTCTCTCTCTCTCTCTCTCTCTCTCGCTCATATTTTCTCAAACATGTAGGATTTTGTTTAAATGAATAGGCCAAAAAAAAAAAACAACAGAATACATGTCATATGTTTGATTTGGTTGTGAAAATGTTCTATACGTGTATAGAAAATTCTTAAGTGTCAGACAAACTGCTCACAAAAGCTTAGAATTCAGGTCCAGAAATACAAATAAATGAACATATGTTCAGCATAGCCTTTAAACTTTTTCAAAGATAGATTTTATAATACCATAGGAGAGACTCTGAATTTTACTAGGATTTACATGTGATAGGAAATTTTATGTTTTCATGCAGGAGATCTTCATTTTTTCTAACGGAATTATAAAAAATTTGCATACAAAATCGGGAGTCACACTTTTTTGGGGGAAGACTTGGCAAGTAGTGGTCTATAGCAAAAAAGAAAAGAAAAAAAAGAAAAGAAAAACAAATTTGTCAAAATCATAATTTGAATAATAAGAAATAGTGCTATCACATTTCTTTTCTTTTTCATATACATGTATTACAGTACATGTATATGCATGTATACTTAATATGCAGATTAATTGTTTGGGATTTTTTCTGTATAAAGTTCTTCTTTGGTGGACTAATTGCTCAAGGAATGATTCAGATGCAGAAATTTAAGTGAATGAATATCTGTTTCAAGATAACATTAATGAATCTACGTGTAAGTGTATATAAGTGCAAGGAAATATGCATGAATACAGAGTTGTCAAACAATCAAAATGATACATGTGGATACAAAAGCTTGGCGTGAAATCTATCATGTGATCAGAGAAGAAAAAAACGAAAGCTTGCGCGAGAAAAAAAAATGGAAAGTTTGAAAGCAATCAAAGTTGAAGATAAGGAATTTCATAGATCTATTCAGAACACATGGGTGAAATTTGGAACAGTTTGAAAACAGGGTAATTACAATGTTTGCTAGCTTGAATCTGTTGTAACATGCTATGTAAATAATTGAAATATACATTTGTTTTGTGTTTTAATGCGGGGGGGGATTTTAAGCATATAGGTAAATGAACTCTGTTACATGGGCTTGGAAGTCTCTGTTAAATTTAAATAAGTTAGTTGGTTATATTGCTGTGTAACATCCCACTCAAGAATCTTTCACTTATACGGAGAGGTACAGCAGTTTTAATTGGCCAATGCTTTGCGCTTATTGCCATTGAACAGTATCGGTTCTTTTAATGTATCGACAACTACTATGATACAGATCTTCATAGGATGGGAAAAGTCAACCGAAGCACAGCATGGATTCGAACTCTTGACCTCATGATCAGAAAGTGAACATACTAACCACTGAGCTATAGCGACCCGCTTCAATAAGTTTCACATCATAATGAATTATTTGTATTTCGTACTTGTGTAGAGAGGCTATTCATAACGTACACAAATGTTACTGGGGGAAGGGCTTCCCATGGGGGTACTTCCTGCCANNGGGGGGGGGGGGGGGGGGGGGGGTGCATCGTGGCCTAGTGGTTAGAGTGTTCTACTGTAAATCAAGAGGTCTGGGATTGGAGCCCAAGCCACATTATGGTTAAACCTCCCTGTCTTTCAGATTATAGACAGTATAAACCGAGGTCCCGTGTCACAGTAGGTTTTGGTACATAAATGAACCCTCTATGGCCTGAATTTTCTCCAAATAGGTGAAATATTCTTGAGTAGGTTGTTAAACGACTATACAACCAACAAATTAGAGGAAAAGTAAACTTATTGAAACGTTGAGTCCTCTATGAAGTTTTTTTTTAGCAAGGGGAGATAATCTAGTTCTGTATGAGATACGTAATTCCTTTTTTTCATATAAGGAATTTGTGTCTAAATGTACACCTTATTTTACATATGTTATAAATTTCAATAGATGTAATTGATTATGAAAATAAGTTGATATAGCTTTAAGATATACATGTAACAAAAACTTCAATCTTAGACTTTATATACTGAAAATAAACATTGGAATTTATTTTGTGTGTAAATATGTTATAAATTTTGATAAATGTAACGATTAATAAAAAAATGATTTAATAAAGGTAAGTGAAACAAACAATTTCAGTCTCTACACACGTAACGAGTATTTTACTTACATGTATCTCTACTGATTGAAGATTCACCGATGAATTTTGAAGCGTTTACAAACGAACAGCCCAGATGAATCTCATTAACTCTGCTGTTTGTCTTATGAAAAATTGCCTCCGTAATTTTAATAGAAATTCGTACATGTATATAGATAATTATATTTTTTTTCATAACAAACAAGAAAAAAATCGCCTGCAGATTATGTGCATATGCTTGAAATTCTTGAGGGGAAACTAATTTGTTTTCTAACAGTGCATGATGTTATTGGAGCCAGTCTATATGTATATACCTATGGTTCATCAGTTGCCCCGTGTACTACGGTAATTTTCGTATCTTTAGCATCTACCATACAACCACAGACTTGGTAACCATGAAATATTTCCATGGGGGAGATTTTTCAGTCTAATGTGGGACTGACTTTAAATTTCACTTAACATTGATAAGTTTTGATTTTTCATGGGGGAGACATGAATTTTTCATGAAAATTTATCAAATTTTTATGTAAAATTAAAAAAAAGAGGGAGACTCCTTGTTTATTGGCACTTGACAAGTACCGTTTAACCTGTTTTAAAAGACCACCCAAGGGAAGGAGCAAAAAGGGTTACATTTGACAGGTGGTCTCTTAATTCAGGTGATTTATGTAGGAAGAAGCTATATTGGGAAGTATACAATGTACATTTAAGTGGCATATGACAGGTAGACCTTTAATTCAGTGGGTCACCAAGGCAGAATAGACTGTATGCAACCAGGGCAGTACTGTACTATATTCATTAACTAAGCTAGTCAATTTTTTTTCCTTAAAATTCAGGTGTAAGTACATTTTTGGCAGCATTGCAAAGCATTTTCTGTCTATGAAATAGCAAAATCTGGCTCTCTGTATTTTTTTTGTCTGTCCATCAGCATTTTAGTATAAGTTTCTGTTTGAAAAAAAAATTTCAACCACTAAGAGGGATAGATGCAGAGTCATAGTTCTTTAGCTGTAGCTTGCTAGCAACCAAAACTTTTATTGTTGTTGTATTGTTATTTAACGTCTCACTCAAGAATATTTCACTCATATGGAGACGTCACCATATGCTGGTGAAGGTGGACAAATTTTTCCTATGCTCGGCACTGCTGGCCGTAGAGCAGGGAGGATTCTTTAACGTGCTAACACCTACTGTGACACGGGGCCTCGGTTTTTACTGTCTCATTCGAAAGACAGGGACGGCCAACCGCGGAGTGGCGCTGTGGGAATTGAACCCCGGACTCTTGTATTGGAAGTCGAACACGCTAACCACTCGGCCACCCAGGCCCCCTAAAGTCTTACTGTAAGTAGCAAGCATAGGCCAAAAGTTGGTAAATCTGAATTCACCTGCATTTGATGACGTCTCCATATATCAAGTGAAAGATTCTCGAGTGGGACGTTAAACACCAATGTGTACATGCATGCAACCAACCAACAGCTAAGTTGATATACATGTATCTCCTCTTTGTGTCAAGTGGTGGCCGTGACACCTGAACATATGGTACCTTAGAAATGTCAACGTTGTAAACGATAACAAAGAAAGAGACAAAGATAGCTGTAGCTATTGTGAGTTGAAGTCCCGTAACCTTATCATCTTTGTGATAACATTCAGTATAATCTGATTAAAATAGCATTGTAAGGCTTTGTGAGTTTGTTTAGTGAATTGTGTTAAAAATCCATCTGTGGCACACTTTCAGGGTCATGTGACTTAAGGGTCAGAGTTCACCACCACATGTGAATTAATTTCAAGTACCTGTGGTACATGTATTCTATTTCTTGTTCAGTTGAGGCTAATTGTCTTGAGAGATCTAAGTAGTGAGAGACTATACCTATCTCGAAAGACAACTTATGAAAAAGTAACATACAGTGAAGTTGGTCTGTAATGAAGTCAAAGGGGATTGACTTTTGACTTTGTTATTGGCATCCTTCGTTTTAAGCAACTGAATTTACTACATAAATTGATAAATAGTGATTCTTTTCAGGGATTTTATTCCTATTGGTTATTGCACTGAATTTGCTTTAAGCCGATTCGTTATAGGCCGACTCCACTGTATGTAGGCTACAAAATTGCCTTCAGATTGTGAGGTCATGGGTTTGAATATGCGTGGCATGTGGTGGTTGATTTTTCGTGTCCTTCGGATGAGACACGGTAGGTGTTGGCTGGTTAAGATAAGCCCTCGCCCCCAATGACCATATTTAAGTACTGAGCATAGATCACATATGCAGCCTTTCACTGGCATGCATATCCATAGAAGTAAAATATTCTTGAGTGGGACATCAAACAACAATTCAACAACAACAACAACAGCAGCTAGTCTGGCGAAACATCTAGCCTTGAAAAAAAAACTTTTCCAAGGATGAAGAGAGGTGGTCTCTCCATGCAGACATGTTACACCAAAGAAAATATGCAGTATCAATCCCCACTTTCTCTCTCCCCCCTCCCAAACACCACCACCATTGCACAACTCTTAGAATGCCAGAGGAAAAAATAAAAAAACAAATAAACACAAAGGAAAAAAAGCTCAGCCTTGCTTGCTTACAGCGAATGATACAGATCTTTCTACAGTGTAGCCGACCCAGGGCATAATTTGCGAACGAGCAAAAAAGAAGATAATGCATGTATTTATGAGGTTACACCTATAAATTAATTAGTTTTCTTGTGCATTTTGCATCGATGAGCGAACTATAATCAGCCCAGGGGCTAGCTGTCATGCTCGTATCATGTGTTATCCCGAGGTGTCATGCATTTGAATCGGAGAGAAATTACTGGTGCACAAGAATAAAATCAGAAGATGAGGTGGCTCGTCTTGACTTAAGGTCCATGGTTATTTGAAATCGGGAAGAAACAAGGTATACATGTAGCTGGAATGTAAAAATAATTAAAAAATTTGAAGACTTAAGTACAGAGGGCGATTATGGCTTCTTGGTTGCCTTCTGATTGTAGGGCTGTGAGTACAAATCAGAGGGCCTCCATGGCCGAGTGGTTAGCGTGTTCAACTGCGAATCGGAAGGTCAGGGTTCGAGCCACGTCAGTGCCACTCCGCGGTTGGCGGTCCCTGTCCTTCGGATGAGACAGTAAAAACCCAAGTCCCATGTCCCAGTACATTTTTATGTAGGTCTTGGCACGTTAAAGTATCCTCCCTACTCTACGGCCAGCAGCGCCAAACACAGGCAAAATTTGTAGCCCTTCATCGTCACACGGTGACGTCTCCATATGAGTGAAATATTATTGAGTGGGACGTTTAACAACAATACCATACCATACCAGTACGAATCAGTTCTTGTGATTCAGTTGGTGCTGACTTCCTGTCCTTTGGTTGAGACATGCAGTCTCGTTAGGTGTTACAATGTAGCATGTTAGAGAACCCTCCCTGCTCTACGGCCATAAATGCTGAGTAAGCCAAATTTGAAGCCCTTCGTCCGCACACGGTGACGTTTCCATAAGAATGAAAGATTACTGAGTGCACATGATATGAAAAAACAATGCAACAACAGCCGACTTATTAACTTCTGTCAAAATCAAAGCCAAAATAGATTCATCAAAATTGATTTATCAAGTGCAATATATATTTAAGCAAAATCAATTCAGTATAATTGAGAGGCAAACTATCATTTGATTGCTATATTTCGTAATTTACACATCTATATGTAACGATAAAGGAAAAATACCGTTTTCCCAATTATCTATGTCAGTTTGTATGTATATACAATACCTTGTAT
>JACSZP010007376.1:6392-16991 GCA_016161895.1 Pinna nobilis | reverse complement strand
CACTAAAAACCGGGGATGAGTTCAGGTGCTCCGGAAGGGTAAGTAACTCATGCCCCGCGAGTGGAATCCGTTGTGTAAGCTATGTTTCGAATCCGGAAATTAGTCTCATCTGGTGATGGTTATAAACGAGAAAAGGACAGGATAAGGTGTTCGACAAGGGACACATATCCCTCATCATCTGTTTTACAGATAAACCAAAACGAACTCAAATGAAATGTAGGAAACGAAACTGTGTCACAATCGGTACGGGCAATTAAACGACACTATCGAACAACTAACGCAATATTCATCTTCCATAGCATGTTTCCTATTGATAGTTACCCATTCTCTGAGAGAGTAAATTCTATTCCGTTAACCTCAAAATTCGTCTTAGGCTTTTCCAAACATTAAAAAAAAAATCAAAACAGAGCTTCTTGACTTGATCATATACATGTACTTTGTTTCAATACATTTGTATTTTTTAAAAGTTATATATTCGGTAAGTTAATACACAAATTAAGTTCTTTTTTAAATATGTTTCCCTATATAAATCCCATAAATTAAGAGACTATCTGTCATGTGTAGCCCTTTTTGCTCATCCCCTTGGAGGGTCATTTAGAACAGGCTAGACTGTAAGTATTTCATTTATACTGCATATTTTCTATTGCTAATAAACATCCACGATGTATGAATATTTATGTAGATGCATACTGCAAGTAAATTTTAACTTAGGCATGAGACATGTGTTTGTTGAGTGCATTTAATGAAAAGCAGAAATTGAAGTTGAAATGACCATATTATATGATATTAAAGAGATTGGTGATTCTTTTTTAGAGTGTTTCTGTAAGGGTACATAACACGAGTTAAAGGTTATCATCATATCATTAAGAAGTTTAACATTGTCCAATTGATAGCATACTTGTAAATGATTCAGTGGTGCACCTTTAACACTTTGCTTTCCTTTGTTGTTGTCACATCTAAGTACGAAAGATATTATGAAGTAGAGAAAATAATCATAGGTATACAGTATGTGCAAGTTGAAAATGAAATACATGTAATGACATTGTGATTTACTTACTGTAAATCCAAATATTTTTGGCAGATCTATGTTTTAGCGAATCGGTAGTTATGTAATTGTTTGCGACAATATATTTTCGCTCATCTGAATGTTCACTGAAAAGTTTATAATGTATGGTGCATGTTAAAGTCAGATCAGTATAGTAAGCGTGAACTTTGTTTGCGCGAGTAAGAGCTCTCGAGTTAATACGCGAAAATAAAATTCTTCCTATTAAAACCGAATCTACATTTGTGATTCATTTACATGAAAAAACAATTTCAACAAGCTATCATTGATCGTTGCTGTCAGTAGTTAGGACTAGAACATCCCAAAGTACAACAAAGAAATCATCTTCAGTAATAAGTAAGATGGTGGAATTTAATCAAATACATTTCTAAATTGAAGTTATTTTATACTAATATGAGGGGTTTATCCGAAAGCTTTTATAAAAACGTTCAATGAAAATTAAAATATTGCATTCAACGTCTTCTGGGTACTTTTCAAAATTGATTACGAAAACATTACCATGTCGTTTTATCGCTTCTGAAATGCCTTTGCCTATCTTTTTTACACTAGTTTCTATTGACCTTATCAAACTCTGTCTTTGAGCCAATGAAGAAAATCCTCGCAGAGTTCCTTTTTCGATCAATGAAATACAGGCTAACCTATTTATTGGCAATTGAGTTTATGTAAAGAGAAAATCAAAGCTTTGAACCACATCTCCGATGTAAAATCGCTATCGAACATTTCAACCACTCCTATTCTCTTATTTTCTTTGATGCGGAAATCATCCTGAAAATAATTATTGTAATATAAGACATTCTGTCTTTAAGTAACTCGCATGAATGTATTTATTTGCTCATATTGATTAATTTTGTTTAAGGCTCTATTTTAGATGCTGACGGCAATAACAATTTCTCCATTCATAAGGCTTTATCTTCACTTCAGATGACTACCAGATGACAGGAACATCTTTACAATGTAAGTGACCCTGTGAAGGGCAAAGATATGGGAATTGATTTACTGGTCAAGTCGGCCCGATCAATACACATCGTATATTTCATTTTTATGTGCATACATGCATTGATGTGTATCACACATTTAATGACAAAACATATGATAATAACTCCAACTCGCTATTGCAGTTCAAGCTGATCAATTATACCGACATTTAAAAGCAATTCAATATCCTGAACACAAACGTGTGAATTAAGAACAGAATGGCGTGAGTGTATACTACGTAAAGAGGTATGACGCAGGTACTCTCATCTCCGGGGAGTAATAAAACCTGTAGAGCCTGCTAACCGGATGTTACCATCGGTCGATAGTTCGACAACTTTAATCGGTCTTCGTCTTACGGAAAGATATGCCATACAAAAGAATCTGTTATTTAAGTAATAGAAATGATTTGCTATTATCTAGGGAGGTTTATTGTGTAAATATAGAATTGGAAAACAGAGTTTCAGCGATTGTTTTTGTATGCGAAATATGTTTACAAGACGGCTTACGCATCGGGTATTCTGGAACATAGACAATTAGACAGATAATGGATTGTCAAATTGACCTTCCCCCTTTTATGTATTCCACATCAAAAACAGAACAAGATAATTATATTGTTCTATTCTTCAAACACATTTGACTGATTTTTGCTGTCCTTCGAATGAAGGTAGGTATTGACACTTTAAGAAATCTGGCTGGCCAATGACCTCGAGTGTCAGGCCTTTAAATGCACAATTTACCTGCATTTGGTGAAGTCTCATATGAATGAAATATTCCTGAGCAACACAATCCCACCACAATATAGATCCGTTAGAAATAAATGTTTCTTTTCTCGTTTATGACCATCACCGGTTATGCCTTATTCTTGTATTCGAAAATGTGTGACACGACGGGTGTCACGTGTGGAGCAGGAGTTGCTTACCCGTACGGAGCACCTGAACTCACCCCCAGTTTTTAGTGGGGTTAGTGTTACACTATTTTTAGTTATAAGTGTATTTGTGTNNTATTCTATTTGGAATGTCCCTTGGTATCTTCTATTTCACCCATTTTACTCGGATATGTGTTTTTGTAGGTTGTTGTATTGTAAGTTTGTATTTCATCTAGGAAGCTATATATGTATATGTGAATATACAGTCTAACCTGCCTTAGAGACCCACTGGATAAATGAATTACATGTACCTGTCTAATATGACCTAGATGTATGGTTCCCACAATGGTTTTCTTCCTGTATAAATCGCCTGAATTAAGATACCACCTGTCATATGTGACCTTTTTCCTCATTTCCGTAGACAGTCTCTTAAAACAGGTTAGACTGTAAACAAATTCGAATGACTGTATGTATTTACGGGTAAGGAATTTTTAATGATTTCTAAGGGATTCATGTGCATTTCATTATATGGATAGTTTTTGTTTGTTTTGTTGCCTCACAGTGCACTGTTTCTTTATCATGATCAAGATTATTTTCAACATTTCCCAAGTTTTACGGTCGATGTTATGACATTCCCATTACCCTGGTTCACTTATTTAAATGTTGAGTTACTTATTCAATACTGATTGTTTTGTCCTCCTGAATTATTGTGATGAGAAATCATTCGAGTTCCCCATCAAGAATGTTGGATACCATTTTGAAACACGACCATATAGAGTGCCTTCTTTTGAACAGTCGAATCTGGATGTAATATATTACCAATTCACCCAAATTGACATTTTACTCCACAACAGAAATTTCCATAGAACAATGACCATGTGTATAGAAAAGGGACGCCGACTCCTTTCCGACACCTTGTCCCTTCCCTATCCGGATTCCCAATTGCTTTTCAAGCTTAAACCGTTTTTGTTTCCTTACTTGTATATTCTAAAGGACTAGGAGTTTACAGCATCCTTTGAAACTTCTTAATATAATACCTATGTCATTTGAGCTGACAATGGACCTCCAGCGGGTCTGATCAGCTAACAGGGAATGCTTACTCCTTATACCTGATCCTACCTCTGCATTTTCAGTGTTTGCCCTGTGTTCTCTTACAGGTTTTGATATTACTCAGTCTTTGTTATTTTACAGTTCATTTCAGTTTGGATAGTCATTCGGGCGCCAAGCATTTACTGTTGGGGACAGCAAACCACAACGTGGTGCGGATTCGGATTCGAATCCAACAACTCACAATCATAAGGCGAACATGCAAATCATTAAGCCAACATGCTAACCATTGGCCACATCGGCCCCAATAGGGTAAGTATTCTTCTTTCACATTGTCCTTAAATTAGGGTCGACAAGCACGAAAAATAATTACTTTTACATTATCCTCTTGAGTACAACGTTATTCATTCATTCCATCATTATACAATTCGTGTATAGGGTTTTTTTTTATTTATAAACTTGTGTAATCCTATTCAGCAACTAACACATTAATGGTATTATTTTAACATAGAAATTTGATCGCCAAATGTTATGGATAATCTAAATCAAGCATTAAATTTAAATTTTTTTGCAATTTAAGCATCAGCATTATCCATGATTAACGTTTTCATATTTTTTTGTGATATGATTTCTCAAAATTTACTTTTGTCATGAAGTTCTAAATTTACAAAGATGATTTGAGAAAAAAGAAGAATATCGGAAATGACTTGATTAAAGGATATAGTGAATCGCGTGTGTTTCACGACTTGTCCGCTCTCAGTTCTATATTTGGCTTGCCGTCACTGGAATACGACAAACATCACAGTAAGACGCCAAACCTGTAACATTCTGAATATGAATGACTTGTTCAGAGGAGCGAAGTGTTTGTTATGCCTAGTCTATCAATAATTAGCTCGCGCACTCATGTAGCAAATCGGTACTTACGTCAAGTGATATTACCCTTACACTCAAATCATTGTTTATACTGCTTCTATTTATGGCAAAGTTATAAACAGCTTTTATTTTGTAAAACAGATCAATAAAAGGATAATGCAGTTAGATCGAAGTGCCAGCATGCTCTTCTTTATTATCTGATGAATCTAAAATAAGAATAGTTTATATTTAGGAATACGTACTGGTGAACAAACAGAAAATATCATCCCAGCGTGTATTGAATCTTAACAGTTTTATTCTATTTTCGTTTGCGAATGCACTGATCAGTAACGCACAGAAATAGTTGAAGTCACACTTTGTAGTCATATTAATCGTTTATCAATGAACAATCACAAATAATTGATCACACGGTGAAATCATGTCAAAAATAAAGAATTATAATTTTGAGAGATATACCAACTGATGAAGATAAGGCTGCGTTGACGTCTTTTACAGGTAACAGACCTAATTCAGCCAGGTATAACTCTGCTTAATTAAGCTTTTACCTATACCTATAGTAGGTGATGACGTCATTCCACTTCGGCTTATGGAAGTGAACAGCTGAATCATGACAGTGAGTGCCCTCTCTCGGACCATTGTTTCCGGTTTTTATGTACGTACTTCAGGGACGACTGTAAATAGAAAATGGCGAAACGGACTGAGTCAGTCACACAAAGCATCATTTTAACGAATCTTTCTCGAAGACATTTATCCGGAACTTTTGTTAAATATGTCACATATAAGTTTATATAATTCAAAATGTATGAACAAAAATGACCGTATGGTATTTGTCGAAGATGGATAAATATAGACTAATGTTGCATTCAAATTTTGGAATCCAGTATAGAATGTGCTATAATCTTATAAAATCTGTGTCAAGTCTAAATCCATCGATCGTAAAACTCCCCGCCTCTCTGATTAATTCATAGATATCTGATCGTCGATGTACCTGTCATTTTGATACTCCGGTAGGATTCTGTAGTATTTTGAATACATGATTGCCAGAGTTTTTAACCATATACATGAGTAACAAGCAAGGCTAAAGTACGGTGTATACAAACCCAAAAAATACCGTATAAATATTTGTCCATAACCCCTTGAATCACTCACAATGTGTCGGATAAATCAAAAAATCAGTTTCGAGTTTCGTCAGCGATTGTCAATGTCTGTATCTAGATTCTAAAAGAATAAGTTACCGCCATGGCTGAACGATCTGATCATTTTGTTTTAAATATAATCCAATTTCCTCCAAAGGGGAGTTTCCTTGATGTTTCATTGAAACTCTTCATGATATATGTACGCATATAAAAAATATGTACATTATGTAAAAGCTAGTGTCACTGTCGTCGACCACTAGGTAAAGGCCAAGGGGCCGAAAATTTGTGGAACAGAGTGTTGTGTTATATATTTCTACATTTTGCTTTAAATTATAAGTATAAGGTGTCTTCCCGGGTACATTTGTTAGCAGGTTTTTTCCTCCACAGATAAAAACTGGCTGGCACAATACGAATGATAGATTATCGCGTGTGGCGTACAGTAAAAGAAATAATCAAAAAATAAAAGAAATATAGATCAGTATCAGACATGATGACTGATTGTGAAAGTCAGTGTAATTGATATATTAAGTCAAATTTTAATATTAGATTTGTAATCACTTAATCCAGGCATCATTTTGCGAGATATTATATGAATCATTTATTGACGGCGTCGGTCTTTTAAAAATGAAATTCTGCGTCATAAAATTATACGTCATCATCCGTGGACTGTACAGATAGTGTTGATATTAGTTCTGAACTTATAGAACAGCTTATTGTTTTAGAATTTAAAGTTGTTCAGACTCACTTTGTTAGCTGTACGATAGGTGCTATTGTTACGGAATCAACTATAGTACAATGGGATACTCATTAAATACTTAAATAAAACACAGAATTCACCAAACTTTTAAATCAAAATACAGGAATTCTTTGTAAAGTGAATTCTGTATTAATGAATACGAATTCTAGAAGTTCTAGTAATTGTCTGAAATCAACATGAATCTTGTTTTATTGAGATGCTTTCATCGTTTACCAGGATCGTTGTACCCTTTGATAAAACAGGACCTTTCCTGGCTTGGAACCAATTTTGATTCAAAACACTGGAGATGACTCCATCAAGTGGAAATTACATAACTAAACTTTTGCTTTAGAAGTACTAAAGTGGTTGATATTTCTGGTGAACAAATGGACTCTTCCGGACATATCTCACAACCTTTGGGGTCCACTGTAACTTTTATGTAGATATCCTTAAGTTTTCATTTAATTGGATTTCCGAGTTTTTATGCCCTTCCGTATAACGATTTTTTATACCAAGTATTCAATTTTGTTCATCCAACGGATAGTGTTAGGATAGTTGTTGCAACACAGCGTTACATATTCCGATACTACTGCTGGCGCAACGCGAGGTTACAAAAAGTGATTGCTACTACAAATCATATTAAACTTGCAATAGTTCTTAATACAACATAACGTTACACACAAGCGTTTCAAGTACAACTGAACATAAAACGTAGTATGGTACAAAAATAACGTTACACTTTAAAATTGTTGCTGTTCTAGCACCATGTGTAACACACATGTACAATGCAACTTCACATTTTTCCTTATTACAATACAGCGTAAAGGATATGATGTAGATAGTAAAATACAACCGGATATTACACACAGAATCGTTGCTAGAAGTAGGTTGGTTGGTTGGATCGTTGTTTAACGTCCCACTCAAGAATATTTCACTCATATGGAGAAAGGGGGGGGGGGGGGGGGGGGGGGGCGACAAAGTTTGTCTATGCTTGGCACTTGTGGCCGTAGAGCAGGGAGGGTTCTTTAACGGGCAAACACCTACTGCGACACAGGACCTCAGTTTTTACTGTCTCATCCGAAAGATAGGGACGTTCAACCGCAGCGTCGTTGCAACATTGTAGTACAACGCCAAATTAAACACACATCTAATGAAAGTAAGTGGTAAAGGATTTATTTTGCTACATGTAGTATAGATGTATTGTTACACACAAATGTATTGATGTAATAGATACTGAATACCTCAAAATCTTCGCTTCCGTTATATTTGCAACAAGTCCGAACTTTACGTAGAATTTTTTTTATAATAATTGAAAATGTCAGATTCAAACCAGAAACGAAATGTTTATGATTACGCGCCAGCAGTAACCCTAAACACTTAGCCACAGAAATACCCTCGGAGAATTGCATACAAATTTTGAGTTACTTATAAGCACATATATGATATATCATAAAACGCTATGATAACATAAATGATATTTCTGAAATTATTATGAAAAGCTGATGCCGGTTCATAAGTGTCATGGCGACCGTAAGGTTGACGAAATTAGTAAATTACTAGCATGGAAGACAGCTGTTGATTGCGGGATCGGTATCCGGGGAACCATCACATCAAGGGCTTTTTTGCCACTCATTTCCGTGTAAATATATAACATGAGTGGGAAGTGTGCATCTTCTGGATGCTTCAGAATCAGCAAAATAAATAGAAACTGTCTTCAGTATCTCTTGAGAAAGAGAGAAAAAAAAACCAAACACGCAATTTTTGAGAATCTTCAAGACACGTGTACGATGAGAACCTGAAAGTAAACAGCATTTGAAATAAAGTTTTATATTTGAACATGAAGAGTAATCACTAGACATTCAAAGCCACGTGTCCGTCTTAATATAAATTTGAAACAAAAACAGTTTAAAAGTATAATGATGACAAAACCCGAACGGAGATAGGTGCATAGAGGGAATGTTTCCTGTTTGTACCAAAGAGGTAACATACCATGTATAAATGTAAACTTTATCCAAAATTAGTCAGGACTAAAACAAATCATGTGTAACTTTGGCAGCACAGAGAATCTTATACTATTAAAAAAACTTGTAAAAACTGACATTGTAATGATAGTCCAGCACCTTGTGAGGAATCCAGCTTTAAATTGTATTCTTGTCAATCAGCAGTTTTTCATTACAGTATCTGGTATTTCCTATTTTGATACTTAATTGAGGTAATAACATAGATTCCTTGTACCCGCATGTGAAATTGAAGTGATGTGAGTGACAATTAAGATGATGGGGCTTACCTAGTCTAAGATTACATTAACACAAAGACATCAAATTATGGTAATTCCGTTCCTATTGCTGCTTTCCATTGGTTACGTATGTCGTACTTCGGAAATTTGATCACATTTGGCACCGATGCTTCTCCTTGATGAGCTTATTTGCTTGTTAGCATTGAATTCAAATTTACAAGCTATTTCAGCTGCTACCAATTTCTCTTAAAGATAGCTCTGTTAATTCAATTTTTAAATAAGATTTACGAAAATACATTTCCTTTGAATTAGCTGAAAATCCCAATATTGACAAGATGCGAATTATTTGTAGCCGGTCTAAATAGATACATTTTTATGTTTGAGTAGAATAACTAAAACGCACAAATTGTGTTCATATATCGTAAGAAAGTTTTATGCAGGTATTTTTTGTTACAAAAAGATTTATGGAATAACTAAAACGCACAAATTGTGTTCATATATCGTAAGAAAGTTTTATGCAGGTATTTTTTGTTACAAAAAGATTTATGGACCTTATTGAATTTATGTTTTACTCCATATTTGAAATGTACTTCAAGGACATTAAAGTTTTTGAAATTATTATTTTCCAACTAAATAATTGTTTCTCAAGATATATGCACGACTTTAAATTAAAGTGAGTAATACATTTTAAAAAGATTTTAAAACGGATATTCTTTAACTTGAATTGTAACTGTGGTCTTGTGATTTTGCATGGCAAAATGATACTGATACCCGCATACTAACCACTCAAACATGCTAACCACTCGGCCACGGAGGCCCCGGTTAAGCTTAAAGATTATTTATCTCTGATACTCATTTGCATATCATAAGCAAATGTGCACGGTTAAGCTTAGTGCTTATTTATCTTTGATACTCATTTAAAATGGCATACACGGGATAACCGTTCGTACATGAAACAAAGAACAGATTCAGTGCATACATAATAGGCACGACTTGCAGAGAATTCAAGTTGGCAAACTTTGCCGATTGTGACTATTGCAGGTTGTGACCGATGATGTATGCGATCCGTATATTTAACCTTCCCGGGCACATGATCTCACTCAAAGTGTGGTGAGCATGTTAAAAGGCAGACTATTCTTTTGTTGCCATTGACTTTTAATATTAAATGTGTATTGTTGAAATGGTACATATCAATCGGCTTCCTCATCAATTATTTGTCGCTTTCTAGAAAAGGTGAAAGAACGATTATGTAACATATATTTCAAGGTCAAGATAAGAAACATACCAACCATTGGTATAGAATAAAGAATTGTTTCTTTCCGGAGCACCTTAACTCACCCCCGTTTAAGTGGGGATCATATTACTCTATTTTCAGTTATATGTGTTTGTCTGTGGTTACTGATTAAAGTTTTGAATCCCCCCCCCATTTTCACCATAATCGCATGTGTTGACGACATTTTTTATGGAATGTATTGTTAGAATAGGAGGATTTGGATGGGCAATTTGTATTAGGGTTAAGGAATGTAATTCAAGGACAATATTCAATGTTTTACTTACATATTTTTTATAGAAATAAGCCGGAAGAAAAGAAGGTAACCAAAATGATATCTTCAATGCTCCGGGTGACTTCCGGCTCCAACCTGATTTGGATATTAACCGTTTACATCA
>JACSZP010007375.1:0-12184 GCA_016161895.1 Pinna nobilis | reverse complement strand
AACCCTCCCTGCTCCACGACCAGCAGTGCCGAGCATAGGCAAAATTTGTCGCCCTTCACCGATACACGGTGACCTGACCATATGAGTGAAATATTCTCGAGCGGGATGTTAAGCAACAATACAACAACAACATCATACAAACATCAACGCAACAACAACAACAATTGATAAAAGTGTTCTAGATTTACGAAGAACTGAACAGCATAATTAGGAATGACTAGTACACGCCTTGTTGTGCCGAATTTACTCTGCACAATATAAATAGTACTACGACTATATACTACAAATGATTGTAAGATATAGAGATAACTTTGCTATAGTTATTTTCAGATCTCTGTATTTTCGCGTATAGCATGCTGATTATATAAGCCCCTTTACTGAATGCTAGTACATAGGACTGTACATCACCAATTGGCGAGTGTACAATACAATGGAAAGCGGTGAACATCACAGTAATCAAACATGGATTGTCATTTTCTGGTAGGTTATAGAATTTGTTTTTGGAATACTAAAACACCGACAGCTGACCAACTTGCTTATTCTACAATTACATGGGTAACTAATCAACTCGGACCATGGTTAACTCGGACAATGGTTAACTCTGACCATTGTCTGGTCAACTCTGACCATTACCTCTGGTCAACCCCGCACACCCCCAATTGGCAAAAAATATAAAATCATTGATCAACTCTGCGTAGATGTTCATTTTAACAGGCTTTTTTTGGCACAAATTGGGCCTCCCTTGAAACGGTCGACCCCCTGGAAAAATTCTAGATCCGCAGTCGCACATGTGCTCTATCCAAGTAAATGCAACAGACGATGTGTAACGGGTTTATACATACCTACATCCGTCAATTTATCCATTTATCAGTGCAAACGTGAATGTGCGTATGTGCCCATCCGTAAAGTCACACAAACAGCATTGGTACCCGTGGTGAGAACATAATAATATAAACTTAAAATTTCGGATGCATGAAAATGTAAAGATAACAAATCAATGAAAAGTCTCGTAACTCTTATAATGAAAACAAAAGAAGGAGTTGGGAAAACACGGATCATCAGATATACCACACGTGGGATCAGGTGCCTAGGAGGTGTAAACATCCCCTGTTGACGGGTCATACCCGCCTTGAGCCCGATATCCTGATCAGGTAATGGAAGTTATCCGTTGTAAAAATCAATGTGTAAAGAAAAGCTTAATAATTGGAATTTTTAATAATTTGAAACACGTCAGGCATCATTCGACCCAATGACAGTATCATTTTGCCGAACATCTTTTTTCTTTAGATGGAAACGTATTATTTATTTCATTATCATGTTATTCATATGATATTCGAATGTCGTAATGCTGAGAAAATTAAGCGTCAAGTTGGACCACCTATTTCCTGAACGGGCTCTCGTAAAGAGAAACAATTTACATGTACTCTGAAATTGACAATGGAGCGTGCTGGAATATCGAATGCTGTGATCAGTTTTATTACTCAACTCACAACAGATTTGCAGATTATGTAACATTTGTACTCTGAAGGTATCTCTAGAGCAATTAAACTTAGAAGGATAAACATTTTTATGGCACGACAATACAATTGCTAATAAAGCGGACAAACTTGACGAACTAATGCCTATACTCCTAAATGCTAGTTGTGATAAATATTGGCTTAGAGCTACCATCATAATCAGACTTAGAATACATAGAATAGATAACATTAAAGATGAAACTTATCGCTCAGAGAATTCTGATTGCATGAAGAATAAATCTTACTTGGAAAGTTACATAACATATACCATTAAACTTTATAACCGTGCGAGTATCTCTTAAATCGTGGGTTATTAACAAATATCATTTACATAATGAAACGAATCGCAAATCCGTGAATTAAATGTACATTTCAGTATTTCGATTACATTGTATATATCCATATCTCAAATGTTCACGCCACTCTAATCAACTTTTGTATGTGTTACTTGTATATTATTATTATGCTCGGATCTAGAGGGGGGTCTGGAACACCCCCCCCCCCCCCCCCCCCCCCCCCCCCCCCCCCCCCACCCCCCGGATTGGCAAAATATATGCAAAAAATGGTCAATTATGCTTAAAATCTCACTTTTACAGGGTTGGTTTTTTTCCTTTTTACAAGTTGCCCCACCCCCGCTCGAAAATATCGTCTGTACATTCCTTATACATAGAAACAGGTCGTTTTAATGGTACATACAGGAGAGAACGTATTTGTACTCTATGCAATAGTTCAGATATTGAGGATGAATTCCATTTCATTTTAAAATGTCCAATATATAGTGATCTTAGATCCAATTACATTAAGCCTTATTATTACAATCGTCCTAGCGTCTTTAAACTTGTACAGTTATTGAGTGCGAATAACATTAAAACGATATGCAATCTGAATAAATTTTTATTTGTTGCCTCTAAAAGAACAAGTCACTTACACACATGACTGTCCATATGTGTTTGTATATTATATATGTATGTTCGTGTACATATATTCTCAGATGTGCCGAATGGCATAAGGATAATAAAGAATCTGAATCTGACCTCGCACGGGATAATATGTAGATCAATTAGCGACACGGCATAGCAAAGGAGCATATTACAGATCGAATTTTAATTAGATTCGGATTTAACCGCTCAGCGGGAGGGGGGGGGGGGAACTCCTTCACGTTATATGATCCCCTTTTCAGTAATTTTTTTCCAACTAAATTCATTCAATATCATATGGCATTTTCATTTTAACAATTATTTTGTACATTTACGATAAAATTAGCCAATTGTGATGAAAGTTAATTTACATGACCTATATAAATCAGATTGTGACAATATCCATTGAATTACATTTATAATTAGTCAAATAAACAATATTTGAAAGTATGAATGTCATACTATTACGACTATGAGTGATAAGATTCTTTGGGAAAAGAAACACTGAATATAGAAGAGGTCAACGAAGCTCAGCTCTTAATATTGAGGTCCGCAATTGTCATGTACTTATCCGATTTGTAATCTGTCTCATGACGGGCGAATCGTAACTCAGTATTTTCATCTCATAAAATTCAACTCTTAAAAAAACAAATTATGTGATTAACAAACCCACCTAACGACATCCATGATCGCATGTTTCAACAGGTAATATTCTCTGCTAAAATTGTTCCCGAAACGTTCATCGCGCTTAAAGAAAACTCGTAAAAACTTGAAGAATTTCGGCAAGGACTTCAAATACAGGGCTAAGATAGAGCAGTGAATAACTTTTTACAGTGATCCAGTTTTAATATTACAGGTCACATCAGAAAGACCATACTGAAAAAGAAGGATTCAATATCAAAGTTTACATCGATGCGACCCGTGTTTTGGGCGTCTTGTTCCGAGCGCAGGATACAGACAGTTGCCCCCTTTTTAAATGAATTAGGTATGTTGTGACCCAACATTGAAGAACTCTCCATAATAGATATTATTGTTTATAACATCGCCGACGCAGGAAATAGGTCAGAAGCGATTTTCGGGTCTCCAAATGCACTCTGCATTGACATTATAAATCAAGTACTGTATTTTATGGTTGTTTAACATTTCACTCACGAATCATTCACTTACATCGACAAATTAGCGTATACCAGTGAAAGGTAACAATTTTTGCCTATGATCGGCACTTGTGGCTGCAGATCAGGGAGGTTTCTTTAATGTGCCGACACCTACTGTGATACGGGAACTCAGTCTTTATAGTCTCATTCAAAAGAACAGGAACACCAACCACAGTAAGGCGTGGATTCGAACCCACAACCAGCAGGCTGACAAGCAAACCGCTGAACCAAGGCGGTCCTTCTATATCAAGTTACTGACACATAATAAAAAGAAAACGAACACAAAT
This sequence comes from Pinna nobilis, assembly GCA_016161895.1. Taxonomy (NCBI): domain Eukaryota; kingdom Metazoa; phylum Mollusca; class Bivalvia; order Pterioida; family Pinnidae; genus Pinna; species Pinna nobilis. The sequence goes on along the minus strand of JACSZP010007375.1, from coordinate 8,309 downwards.
TAGATAGTTGTCATTTCTTTTACTTGAAACAAGCGTCGGCTAATTAACCACAAAAATAAAGTGACCATTCATTCAACAAAATATGGAAGGTTCATGCAAGTTAAGGGTGGAAGTTTTAATACACTGAAGTAACCAATGGGGCATCCACACGTAGTGTGTGAAGGTGTAAAATAACAAAATCGACATACATGTATGATGAGCGAAGATATCCTTCTACTTTCATTTTCTACTTTCACTTGTCTTCTATTTTTATAAATTACGTCATCACATCCGTACAGCATTTTACAGTGTATAATCAACGCTAAAAAACCACAGGCACAACCAAAGAAATATCAGAAAGACGCATAAAATAATCGCGGATAAAATCGATATAAAAAAGTATTGAAAATTAACAAAAATACATACAAAACGAGATTATTCCTAGAAATAAGTTCTGCTTCCATATATATATCTTGCTATATCTCCTTGATATTTCAAATTTTTGCAACCAGATAGTAAAATATCTATTCTGGTTATATTGGTCAGATTTTGGGTAAATCAAAACTTTAAAAAGAAATCAATCACAAAAATAAATTTCTTTATTTGAAATGGCTCTAGTACGGAATTTCCTTCAACTACTCTCACTTAAGAGTGTTACATATTTTAGTAAATCATCAGCTCTTAGTTATAGAAAGATCTTTTAAACAACATTCTTTTCTTCAATGTGGACAAAAGAGAATTGCTTAGCACACACATCTATCCTAAAAAAAAGTAATATTGTAACAACAAAAATACATAGATAAATCTTCACAAGATATCACGTGCAGAAGTCAACAACACAAGTGCAAGTGAAACATAAAGCAGCTAAGTCACGTGATCAATTTATGAAGTACTACATGTAGGTCTGATCAATTTACACACAAAATGACAAAAACAATGGCTTGTGAAAACTAGATAAGCACATTATTTCAGTAAATCTATGACTGCAAATAATATACATGTACATGTATATGTATACTATGTGCTTCTGAAAGTATAGCAGAGCATGGCATTAGAAAATGATGATCTTGCTAAAAGTATATTTCACTGTAACCTACATTATTACTCGGATTTCCTCCCAAGCGAATTGTTCTTGAGGGGTGATAGAAATCTAGTACCAGTAATAATTGTATTATCACATACATCTGAAGATTAAGTGATATATCAAATGATTGTTAAGCCTAAATCGAAATATTATGAACACAATTTTAAAGATAATTTAACAAATCTCCAGATCTCTAACTGACTGGTTTGTAATAAAAAAGGACGAAAATGATTGGAATTGACACTTCAAGGTCAGACCCCACTAGTTTTTCATAGGTACCAATGTTAACCTTTCGTCAAATATCCTATGCATATAAACTATACATCAATTTGTAGGCAACCCCTTCGTTATTTTTGAATAAACTGAAACTGAGAGGGTGATCTCAATTTCCCACTGCATGCATGAACATATTAACCCTTTCAACCCCAGATATCAGAATGGTATGCTCTATTCCATTGTCTGGACCAGTCTATTTCGGTCTGTGGTGTTGAAAGGGATAAGGACTACACCCATTTTCACAGAAAATGAACAGAACATATTGACACTGGCTTTCATCTTATAAAATTGTCCTAAATTTCCAGTTTCAAGAATCTAGTCATTCCACATGTTTTTCAACACTTTACAGGCCACCCAACAATATTCAACTGAAAGAATTGCACTATACACCAATTAGATAACGTGTAACATCCAATACACCAGCTCCATTCTCCGTACATCCTTTTAACCAACAGAATGTCCCCTTACATGTATCTCATTAACCCCTGAAATCTAATGGAATCTTCTTTAAATCAATGATTCTGGCAAATCCAAATGTATCTTTAGGGGTGAAAGGGCAATTTAGTGGAATCTGAACTCAAGCATAGCTGCAGAACATAAGGGGTAGATGATTTGTGAGTGTATTGCACTTTATTCTGAAACATATAGTGGATTACAACGTAAGAACACAAGGATTAAGTTAGAGCATAATTGGCAGTACAGAAACGTTCAATTACAGTTCCATGTGACAGGTTACAAAAACGTTTAAGTTAGAGCATAATTGGCAGTACAGAAACGTTCAATTACAGTTCCATGTGACAGGTTTACAAAAAAACATAAGTACAGAGCAAATCATATTGCGACTGAGTACCAAACAATGACTTATGTTGATAAATACAAATTCATATAAGAAATTCTTGAGACATAATGTATGGCAAGCGTAGGAAAAGTGATAACTTAGATTGATATGCTATCCGAATTGACTGACTAGCTATTGATGCCAAATATCACGTCCATGTTACTACCCACAGTACAGGTATTGTAAACCTTATATTTCACATAGTTTGTGTAAGTACATAATAGTTTGCAATATAATTTTGAATATACATTATTCTTATTTTCATATACATATAAGTCACATTTGTTGTCAACATGTCTATTACGTCATAATCATTATAATTATAACATGTCAAACTTATTGTAATCACATTATTTGTATTATGTCATACTGATTATTCACATACTGTTTGTTCTGTGTCATAATCAATGTACAGTACTGCAATCGATATACTTTGTACAAATTGCAAATAGACATAAAATACAACCCATGGACAGAGAACAGAAATTTTAATGTGATTAATATAGCAATGAAATGTTATCAATTGTGAACAGACCTATCTTTTATCCAAATCTACCTTAAATTTTGTTGATGAAAATCATATATTATGTTGTTTTAGTCAAATAACATTGGTGAATTTTACAACAAATCGTATGCTAAATAATTCTGAATCCTCCGAGGCTGGTCAATATGGATTCTGATGTGTAATATGAGGCCGCTTGAAAAATGTTATCTCTGATAAAGTTTCAATTCGATTATGCATCACAACAGAGAAACTTGAACTGAGAAGTGATATCTAAGTAAACTTGATTTAATAATGATATAAATAGCCATCCATATTGTTCTTGAGTATCCACGAGTGCTTTAAATGATCAAGTCATGTGACAATATGAAGCAGGCGTCACAAGTGATATGATGTAATATATAACCTGAATATGCAAAGATTTCAAAAGAGAAGAAGGGGTGATAAAATATGAAGTTATGAAAATCTCCTGGAATGTCTAAAGACCAATTTACACACTATACTTACATAAAACAATATATATTCTGTTATATACAAACACAATATGGAACTATATATCACAACTAGAAATGAAATTCTAAATAAAAGAAAAATGGAAAATAATCTAAAAAAATCATCTTACTGTCCAGAAAGAGTAAATAATAGGATGGAATGTGAGAATTAATACCTACTAAGTAGGTTAATTAATTTATATGTAATAATTATCTACCTAGGATTACTTAAGTTGTATACATGTATATGTATATACAAAACAGCACAAATTAAAGCAAGTTCGTTTAAAATGTCGATTTCATGAGCTCTATCAATTTCATTTGAACTATTGGTTCTCAATCTGTATACCAGGACTTACTGTGCAACTGACTTCATCTCATAAATACGCATACTGAATTTTACATCAGTTACTATACAACGTACATCTTAACTGCTATCCACCAGACTTGTCCTTACAACCATGACAAATAAATTTTGCACCCATACATGTACATCCTTGGTTGGCATTGTTCTAAAATCTTTACTCGAGTTGTCAAAATTACAAAAATTATTTGATTTGGAAATTCCTAAAATCAAGATTTATTTTTGTTCTCATTGTCTCCATTATATAAGTACATCATTTTTTCAATTTCATGAAATTTTCTATGAATACAAAGTTGAATAAATTTTTTGAAAGTCTTCATTTGATAGAGACATTCCATAGATCAATCAATTTAATTAAGATGTAAATGTACAGTTTACAACATAGATCTTGTTTGCAGGTGAACAGTTATGGGTTAGAGAATATTTCTAGCTCAGATGTTTGGCCTTGCAATCATCTAGTGTTTAAGAAGTGCAGAAATCATAGAAAAAAATAATTGCTGAGTAAAGATATCAAATAATTTAATAATTATGGTCGCAGGCAGATTTTACTGAATTAGCAAAAAATTTCCTTGTTAAACTCATTAACCCCTGAAAAGAAAAGGACTCTTCCTTAAATAAATGATTTAGGCAAATCCAAACGTGTTTTAGGGGTGAATAGGTTAAAGCTGAACAAGCAACAAAGGGAGAGTTGACGACAGAAAATGACCTGTACATTCTGTAGATTTATGGCAATCCTAAGGAATTATTTATTTACACACAAAAAAAGTTGTTTTCCTATTAAGCTTTTCACAGATGTCTTTGATAATAATTGATAATAAAAAGATTTACAATTCCTAGCTGTAAAATCATAAAACAAATCAGTGATCACACCAGTATTTATATACAAAAACATGGCTCCGCCTTCTTTTATACATAACAAAGTCAATTTACATATATGGCTCCGCCTACTTCTAAACATAACAAGGTGAATGTACAAACATGGCTCCGCCCATTGCGATAAGTAACACAGTGAATATAAGTAAATATATATTACTGATTCAACAAAATAAAAAACAATTTTTACACAATAAATGTGCTCTTACAATCATCTAAATCTGTCATTCACTTAACCTTACACTTTCACCTCATTTGATTGCATGTGATGCTACATGTGCTTGATTTCTTCTATAAACTAACATTCTTGCCACACACAAAGCACAAGCAAACATTAAACATGGCTCTCATAATAAATATCTATTGAACAAATTGTAAAAAGTCTACAGCAAGGAGATAAGAATAATCACAACACAAAATTTGAATACTTTCAAATTTTTTTTTTAAAAAAGGTGACCAATGAGCCAAACAGAATTTGAGCATGTGTTGGGGGAGTGGAGAGGGGGGGGGGGGTATACAATGAATGAACACATCTCACTTGATTTTGAACAATAAGGTCCATGTGTATGGGTGCATTAAGTGTATGTATAGCTTGTGAAGATGAAGCAATGTGTAAATCTGACCTATCAATTGGGACTCAATAGAATTTCTCAAGACACTGAAAAGAAGTACTCAGGAAAATCAAAATTAGATTGACATCCATGTCTAATAATTCTAATACAGGAGTTGCCAGATTGTAGTTTTTTTTTTTGGATTTGGAGCTCCCGTTGCAAAGGAAATGGAACTGCTCTCCAATGTAAAAATCAATTTTTTAAAATCTATTTTAGGTAACAGGAGCAGACCCATCTACCTGTTTATATTGCTAATTAAACATGCTTCACCTAAAAGGTTCCATAATTAGAAATGTTGTAGTGTGTGTGTTGAATGATGCACAAAAAACCTGTATCACAATTTTGCAGGAATACTGCTAGGGTAACAACCCAACAATGGCTAGATGGTGACATTTCTTACACATTGACATAAATACAATCATCACCTTAAAGTAAAATGAGCTTTCCAGGACAAGATTTTTAATTTAAAATTTTTAAATTTAATTTTCAATTTTTTTTTTAAATGACCAAGTCGGTACTAAGATAATTCTTATAATCAAAAATATTGCTCATCAAAAAAATTCACCTCAAATACCATGGTTTTAGCTCTTAAATTAATTTTTAGGTCTCCAAAATTTCTTGCATATGGCCATACCTCAATACATGTATGTTAATATTTGGAACAACTACAATCAGCATGTAAACTTTTACTCGATCGATGACAGCTCATATATGCTTTAATACATTATCACTAGATATAGCAGATGTCACACATCTTTACTATTCTTTCTTTGGAAGCTTGTTTTGAGCAGGTTAATTCTGAAACATTAACCTTCTACAACAATTCATGCACCATATTTAAACATGTGAATTATCTCTATCTAGGTCAACATCCATAGCACACTATTCATATACTACGTTACAATCTATAACTGGGCTTCATGAGGAAAAAAACACACCCCAAAAAAAAACCCACAGTTACAGTCTATGACAGGGCTTCATGAAAAAAAACCCACTGTGTACAGTGTTTATATCTGGGCTAGGTTGTGGGCAACTTCAGTTTACATTGTATCCACATGTACCAGGGGTAGATGCCATGCCGTCACTGAGTGTGATGATTTCATCTACATCAAGTACTAGGTCCAAGGAGTTCTATGATGTTTTGCCACTTAGGATTTTATGAATCTGCAGTGGAAGTTGGCTCCCTTTTGGATCTCGGTAACTGAAGAGTTCTTAGGCATAATGAGCGCATGGATATATTTCACTTTGAATGGAAGGCATTTTAATTTACAGCCTACTAAACTAAAATCTGAAGTGCATTGTTAAAATTCAAATGTAAATCAACAGATGTGATTCAGAGTAAACTCCAGGAGCTTCATGATTTAACACTTGTATAACACTGTATACATTCAAACCTGGGCTAGCTACTACATTTACATAAGTTCTATGTATACATTCAAACCTGGACTAGGTACTTTAAAAGCCCTGTGTATACACTCAAACCTTGGCTAGGTACCATAAAAGACCTGTGTACATTCAAACCTGGGCTAGTTATCATACAAGCCCTGTTTACACATTTAAACCTGGGCTAGTTATCATACAAGCCCTGTGTACACATTTAAACCTGGGCTAGTTATCATACAAGCCCTGTGTACACGTTTAAACCTGGGCTAGTTACTATACAAGCCATGTGTACACATTTAAACCTGGGCTAGTTATCATACAAGCCCTGTGTACACATTTTAACCTAGGCTAGTTATCATACAAGCCCTGTGTACTCATTTAAACCTGGGCTACATGTAGTTATCATACAAGCCCTGTGTACACATTTAAACCTGGGCTAGTTATCATACAAGCCCTGTGTGTACATTCAAACCTGGGCTAGTTATCATACAAGCCCTGTGTACACATTTAAACCTTGGCTAGTTATAAAAAAAGCCCTGTGTACACATTTAAACCTGGGCTAATTATCATACAAGCCCAGTTACCATACTCACCTTGTGTACATCATAGAGCTTAGGCTAGATTCCAAACAAGTCATGTACATTTAACTTGACCAGTTAGATACATGTAGTTGTGATTTCAGATGGCAAAATCCTTACTGATGATAATTTCTGAAACTTATTATAGTTTTTACATGTAGCGACTTATTACAATTTCAGCTCAATTTAAAGTGTATGATTGCTGGAAATTTATTATAAAGTGTACAAAACGTAACAAAGTAAAATATAATTCTAGGGTCATTCTCTGGTTGCCAGGCCAGATTAGTATAATGATGCAAAGAACTTTGTTGTACCAACGCTTTCAAAAAAAAAATAAATAAAAAAAAGGAAAAAAAAGAGAGATCTTGTACAATACAGTTAGCACCAATCAACTAGCACACACAATTGAAATTGAAATTAAAAAAAAAATCTTCAACCATAATTTGTCTGCTTACCCTGACAAAAGTTCTGCCAATAGACTGGTACCCTACATTAGTTATATAATGCCATTACATGTACATATTTCCCTGGGAGTAAGAACAATGAAAAGTTTTGTTAGAGTATTTGAAATTTCTGCTTGTCTTAGTTATCTAAATATAAGCAAACATAAATACACTGCTAAAATAGCTTCAAGACTGAGATGCTGTTGCCTTCAACATGAAAAAAAAATTACTCTAAATAAAATTACAACAGGAATTTAAAATTGTTTCCATGGTAATTAACAAATTGATATGATTTCATCTATAACTGAACAGCCACATTTGGCATCTTATCTAGTTCTTCACAGAGAGACCAAGAATTTAAACATGGCCGACCCATCTTAACATTTCTACTACTTCTTCTTTGCGCTGCTGGCAGCCGTGGGCTTCATTAGACTGCTGTTTGGACTAGAGGAATGACTGACCGGAGACCGCATCTGGCTAGCTCCACTGCTGACGCTGGTCATACTGTGGCGCTTGGTGGACTCTTTAGCTTGTTTTCTTGACCCTCGTCTTTTCTTGTCAAGTATAAGCTTGTCGTGACGTACAAATATACCATGTCTAGAGCGACACTTGAAGTAGCGGATTCCATTGACAGAACCATCATTTTTACCTGTAATCAGATTACAAATTAATGAGCAAATTTATTGTAAAAACTTTTACATTTGGACAATTTTTGAAGGAATGAAAACTTGAGAGTTGCGTCGTTTTTTCCTTATAGATTAAACTCACCATCAAAAGTTGTTGCGTTGTTGTTTAACGTCCCACTCAAGAATATTTCACTCATATAGAGACGTCACCTTGTGCTGGTGAAGGGCGACAAATTTTGCCTGTGCTCTGCACTGCTGGCC
>JACSZP010007371.1:0-11989 GCA_016161895.1 Pinna nobilis | reverse complement strand
GTCATAATGACATGGCTGAAATAAGTTTGTAGCCAGCAAAACAAGAGCAACAACTAATGAAAAAGGGGAAAAAAAGATATGAAATAAAGAAAACAATACGCACACATGCAAAAAAGCAAACAACAACAACAAAAACAAAACAAAACACAAAAACATTTTTATATACTGTTAACGGGGACTTTTTTTAGTCCCTTTCGCCGTCGTCAGAGGGCCAATTTTAACGGAGCGACACTGTTTGCTAGTGCAATAAGCGAAAATAACACGGGACGAAAATAGTCTTATATCCAAGTAACGGCGTATTTGAATAAAAGCATAAATTTCATTGGAACACACTTACAGCATACGGTCTAACCTGCCTTAGCGACCCACTGAATTAAAGGAAAACCTGTCTTATGTGATCTAAATGTATGGCTCCCAAAATGGCTTTTTCCTATATAAATCACCTGAATTAAGAGACCACCTGTCATATGTGACCCTTTTTACTCCTTCCCTTAAAAGGTCTCTTAAAACAGGTTTGACTGTAATTAATGCTTTTATATGAAAACATACATGTATTAGCTGGCAACAAAAGTCTGTTTTACTTGTCGAAATGACTTTTCATAACAACACTTCTTGTAGTCAATTTAAAGCGAGTTATTACACTGCCATAAAACCGAGATTTATCCTATTTTCTGTGTCCAAATATAGTAAAAAAAAATTGTCATCAAATAGCAAAATTACTTGAAGGCGTCAAGAGCTGTTCTTGTTACAGTACTTGTTCTTTACGTGCATTGGACATCATTACCGTAGAAGAATAACTAGTTAATTGATTCACGCAAATTTAATACTACAACAACTAGTTGTTTCAACGGTGGCTTTTATAACGAAAGTTGACAAAACATTAACGACAAAAATAGTTTTAGAATTACAGGTTATTAAGGCACCTGGACGAAGTTGCCAAATGCATAGATGAATTTAGAGTTAAACCTGCATGTATAAGATGGACTAGGACAGAAAATCAATAACCATCCTTTATACTTACATAAAATTGCAATGACTAACTTTGTTAATGATGGGGATGAGACAAGTGTCGAATAATATTAGACGAGATGTAATAAAAATGTCATTTTCCCCGAAGAGTATAAAAAAAAATAATGAAAAAGATGGAAGAAGATACCAAGAGGGCAATCAAAACTCACAATCGAACGAAAGCCATATTAGGTAATAGTGCTAATTGTAAACAAGTACAGAAAGACCGGATTAGGATTACGTCAAAAGGAAAATATCTTCTAATCAGTGACGCCGATGTTTCGAAATGGAGAAATATAAAGAATCTGTTAGGGGGCTGCCGTGGACATTTGGTTGGCATGTTCGCCTTCTGATCGTGAGGTTGTGAGTTCGAATTCGTTACACGCTGTGGTTTGTTGTCCTGGTCTATTGGATATCACAGTAAAAACCGAGGTCCCGCGTCACAATAGGTGTCGGCACGTTAAAGAACCCTCCCTACTTTACGACCTTAAGTGCCGTGCATAGGCTAATATTGTTGCCCTTCACCGGCACACGACAAAGCATCCATGTTAGTGAAAAGTTTTTGAGTTGGACGTTAAACATTAGTTAAACTAACTAACCAACCATAAAGCATCGTTAACGTTCATCCCGTCGCTGGTACAAAAACAAATAGAGTCGAATCTTGAAAACTCGAACGTCGATCTCTCGAAGTAAAGCTACGGTCCCGATTATTTCTCTTAATAAATTAACGAAATTAACTCACGGTCTTTCGAATGTTGACGTCGAAAATTTCGATCTCTCGAATAAATCTCACAGACCAAAGCTTAAAATACCTGCGAAATATCATCTCAAACTTTTGAAATGCCAATTTTTTGCAGACATCTTGATTACCGGCTTTTTATTTAGCAATCAAGATGACGACAATGTTAAATTATTTAAGAATATTTACCAAATGGATGCGTAATAAGAATAATGTACGGAAAAGGGAGTCAATAAAAGAGTTTGTGTCTGCGGAATAGTGTGTAGCTTGAGAGATATCGTATTTTTGAAAACTCGAAGTCTCGAAAACTCGAAGTTTATCAGGGGTCCCGAGCACTTCGAGTTTTCGAGATTCAACTGTATATAAATTCAAATATTTTGAGTGAATTGTTACAACATGAAAGCAACTTTTTTTAGCACAAAAGTATTTTGTTCTATAATATTTAGATGGCACTAGAGAAAAACTGAGAAAACTTGCCAATGATATCCATTTAGATTACTCAAAATAAAGATAACTGTGATGCTACAGACATATACGACGAATAATTTATGCCATATCGTTTTCCAGCATTATCAACATCAATGAATAGTCATAAAATACTACTCTTCTACAAGATATTGAGATTTATTTCAGTTGACATAGAAATAACTGTTTTATTCACAAACAAACTGGTATTGATTAAAACGTAATATCTTCTAATTGAAGTCAGGGTCTCCGGGCCATAAAAGCGACGCCCGTGAATTCCGCATGATGAATCTTATTGGATTCCGTATCCCATCAAATATTCTTTACGGTTACCTACTTAAACTCGAATTCTTCAAGAGATCCCATTACCACAACATACTCGCTAGTCGTGAATTGGCGAGAAATCGAAGACCCATTTCTCCATCTTATGCTTTTTAAAATTCTAACACTCGATTGAACGGCTAGTTTGATGACATACACTTTATTTTAGTTGGGCTAACAGTTTTAGTTATATAAGAAAAATATGGAATGTGTTATACATGTTTACTATTTCATTCAATGGGATTTCATTACGTCCGTTGCACATTTTGCTTATTAAGTAATATGGAACCACTTAAATGTAAAATACAATCGTCAATAAATCCCTAATATAAAACCATATCGTGCATACTTGAGGTCATTAATTGCGCTCACGTGCAGTTATTAACGAAATAATATTGTACTCGGTAGGAGTCTGTCATACAAGTGGTAGCTGATAAATTTATGGCTTCCAATCCTTACCGACCATGACATTTTCAGTAGACCTGACATAGATAGATGCTGACGTTAGACCGTACAATTTCGTTTATGTAGAAAATTTAACAGGTATATAGATTGCATGACGTTTCCTCCTGTTGAATCAGTTCCGTCCACTTAGCTGAAGACATTTTCTTTCGTCATATTGTCGGTGCGTTACAAGTTTCCGAGACAAATTCACATCTGAGCGAGGTTTCAAGATAACTAACATAACTGTCCAGGAAGCAAATACTACTCATACGTCAAATTCAATCGTTTTCTATATTTTTACATAACCCATGCATCTTTTTAGACCGAGATATATATTTTGAAGAGTAAACAAAATTTAGCATACGAGTGAAAATTAGTTTACTCTTTCCATGTTATGTTTTATTTCTGTTTATGTGTATTTTGAGTAATTACCCTAAAGCGATACGTATGCATTCACACCCATTAACCAATTAACATTTTAAATGAAAAGTCGCCCCTATATCCAAATTACAAACTAAAGGCTAGATCTAGTATTTTACTCTCATGATAAAAAGTATTTGAATAAGTATTATATGACTTAGACATCACTTTTACATCAATATTTACTGGCTAATTAACAAAAGTGAGGACTCAAAAGAAACTACTACATTGAAAATACTGTTTCGCGTGCACCAACTCATCTGTTTTCCTTATGTATTGCAATAATTGGAATCGGGTTTGCAAAACTTCTCTTGGACATTATAAATCATAGCAATAACGTGTGGGAGTATTGGTGTATCATTAATGTTTACAACGAACAAAGCTTAAATACATCATATTAGTCATAACGGAATCTAGGTCAAGCAAAACTAAAATTATTCAGTAAAGCATTGCACGCTAGATCAATATGGAACAGTAGTTTTAAGCGGTATCATTTCAGATAGAGAAATATAAACAAAAAGATAAAATAAAAAGCAAAGAAACGTTTTAAGATTATAGAAATCACGAGAATGGATATTGATTTGATAATGAAAGATATAATTGATAAATGAACGAATTTTTCGAAGAAAACGTAAGTGTACAAACGAAATGTGCATTATCTTAAACGACATTACCACATACATGTAGTTGATTCAATTCTTCTTGAATTCTATATAGAGCAAATTCTTCATTACATGTTTTTTTCCAAATTTTGAACCTTATCATAACTTTTAATAGATGAATGATATGAAAAACCCGAAACATTAAGTTATGAAATTACTGTTTGAAACATAAATAAAATCCATCGCTTATATTCCAATTTGATATTCGGTTATATAATGTAACATGTCTGTATGAAGCACCGACAAAATATATCATTGTTAGCACAGCTCATTTCAGATCTCTGCGGTAAATGATTACAAAATGATCTGTTTTAAGTTTCTTTAAATGCATGAAAACCACAGACACTGACAGATTCATTTCCAGCAGAGAGACAATATAGAAATTTGCTAAATACTGGACAAACACGGATCACTGAAAACCCAGAGCCGTGATCATGTCCCTTTGAAGAGAGAACTTCCACCTGCTGACCGGTCAAACCAGCCGTGATCCTACAGTCAAATTCAGTTGAAAGAATTGAGTGACGGGTTTTTGTCAAAATCTTTCGAGACATTTAAACAACAGTTCAATGAAATAGTCTCCTTTAGCTTTTCGAAAAATTGTCGTCGTAGCTTTTGACTGTATGATAGGAAAATATTTTATTTCAGTTTACCGAACATGTTGTGAAATGTTTTTAGTTAATCGCATTCTTGCGTGTACTCTTTATGCCATCCGCAGTGGTTAATGCAAAACCAAATCAGGGAGAATAAAAATGAGGCGCAGGCTTCCAACGAACATGAAAATCACAGATATTGAGGTATCAATTGCCAGAGGAATCAAAAGGCTACATACAAATTTGGTGAATATTGTACAAATGCGGACCTGTTAAAACTCAGAGGTAGGATCAGAGCTGGCCACCATAAAACTTGAGAATTAACTTAAGTCTGAGAATCCAGTCTCTCGGCCAATCAGAATGAGCTGGATTTGAGAATCGTTTAAGACTTTTCAGAAATTTCCCCCTGCTGACCGCTCACATCCGCCGCAAGTCCGAAGTAAATTAAAGATGAAACAATTGAGAAATGAACTCACAATAAAACATTGATCACCATTCTACTACATGAAAGTTGCCAGAAAGGTCATAATAGCAACTTTAATATTTGCGAAAGGATAAATTCAAGCGTGATTTTTTATCTTAAGTGATAATAACTTTTTAGTAAGTACATGTAGTTTGTTCACTTTCAACACATGTCCCGGTATATTGGGTCATCTGCGATATCAACACTTTGTATGCAGGCGTAAAAGGAAATATTACCACTTAAATATGGAATACCGAAACTGTCACGTTAGTCGTGCCATGATTTGGTTAAGAAATTGACAGAATTGAAATTGTGAAAATGATCGCACTAAACCGAGAATACATATTGGAATCGATACTGGGACGCAATTAAAAAAGCTTAGCAATTCAAATTACCACTCAAAGTAGCTGCTTCTCTCATCGATAATTTCTAAGTTTCTCGAAACATGATTTCCTCTATAATGCATAATATAATAAAATTGCTCTGTATACGGTTTTTCCCCAAGAATGTAATAATATTTTTAAGGTTTCGTGTTTTATTAAAAGAAATTTATCACTTCTGAACAGGAAGAAGCGTCATACATGTCAAGGACCTATGTTATGGCCTTAAGGGACATTTTCTCATTTTGCATTTCACAGCTGTAGTGTGTCATTAATGAACAGAAAACCTACTGCTACAATTTAAACTTAAGCACTACATGCCACGATGGCCTTGAATAAAAATAACAAGATGCAAGACACATAATAACGCTGGTGATTTTTCCCTTACTCAATGCCTCAAGTATATCTGCCTGACCTATGGTCTCACAACACTCTCGGAATCTCACTCATTTACGCCCACTTAATGGTCTTTTGATAGAAGAACATGATAATTACAAACGCAAGTTTGTCGATATAGACCAGTACGGACTACTCGACATTTGACAATCGTTTCTTATAATCGAAATAACGGACCAAGCCATCATGGTGCACCAGCACACTTAAACGGCTTATTCTCAAACGACGTCTCCACTGCCGTGACAAAAAATACTCAGACAAAAACTGGTAGACTTACAGAAAAGATAGAAATGAGTTTGTTTATCTTGTCCGCTCCCTTCGCGACAAATGCAATAGCGGTCTTTCTATTGAAATCACATCTTGTCTTGTCGGTAAATAAACTAACTGAATACCAGGTAGCTCTAGATCTCCGGTGATACTTCTTTACAATCCCAAGGTACCAGATACATGTATTAATATGATGAGGGCAAAGCTGAAATTGTCAATAACGCTTGCATGTCAATCGTGTTGGCGCGTTAAAGAACCCTCCCTTCTCTACGGCCAGCAGTGCGGAGCATAGGCAAAATTTGTCGCCCTTCTCCGGCACACGGTGACGTCTCCATATGAGTGAAATATTCCCGAGTGGGACGTTTAACAACTATACAATACCAGCAATGCATGTCAATCATTTATCGATGATTAATGACCGAACTCCCAACCATTGACTGCCCATTTAGTAACTATTTCCTGGCGTTAAACGAGATTCGACAGAAATTTTGCACACTATTTTTTGAACTGCAGGAAAATATAAGCCGCTTAAAATTATTGTATTTTGGAATGCATTAGAGTCTATCACGTTTTTTGAACATTTGACAATCTTTGACAGTAATGTTAAATATATAGAATTATATATATGATATGATTTGAACATATCTTATTGTATATTACAGTGCATATGGTGATTGATTAGATAAAATCTGCAGAGATATATAATTCCAGAAATAAATGGGATGAAAACAATCTTTTATATACAGCAGTTCGATGCAAATGTATTTAACGTATCAATATGCTTTTATACCAGCATTTGGACTATATATATATATATACCAACAGTAAATAAAGAGATTCTATATCTATATAAGACTTATATGGAATTAATGAGAAAAAATCGGTTCTTTAAATGTTTCATAGATGTCCAAACTGATTGATATTTATCTAAGACCAACAAGACATTGCACTGTATATGTAGGTGCTAGTCTCGTGTTGATGTCACTTGTTGATTATGATGAGTTTTATTAACAAATTCATTTTTATACCATTCACGTCATTGTACTTGTTATATTTTATACATGAAGTATAAAAGTCAGTATGAAACAAGACACAGAACAGTGTTAAATAGGGAAAATTTAAATCCCTAAAATAACCTCTAGAGGTTCAACCATGTTTATCTTAACACAAGATAGTCAGGCAATGCAATGAACGCATCAGTGTTAGTCCAATACATACATGTGTTGATATGACGTATGATTCTGATTTCTTGGTATTTTGCACGTGTTTAACGCCCCATCACCGTGTGCCAAAAATGAAGGGATATGTCGGTCTTTGTTCGAAACTAACGAGTTCTTAGCAGTGAGGTATCTTTGTCGTCTTGAAACCTGACATGAGACCTCTGCTTTAGCTGTCTCATTCGAAAGACCGGGGTAATAAGCCTGCCGAGTCCGAAAAACGGATTGCAACCCACGAACTCGCACTAACCACGGAGTCGAAACGGCCCTCCCCTCGGTAAATAATAGTCTGACTTTCGAGGCAACCTCAAGAAATGAGTGAATCTCATATATATCACATTGTCAAATTGAAAAGGTCAGCATTGAATTAACTTGTAGCAGTAATTCATACGTTAAAAATCTTATAGCCTGCATGTTCGACTCTATCAAATTCACCATGCACTACGCCTCACAGAATATGCAGACAATACGCACACAAATGATCCTAGCTTTATTTTTGTCGATATATGAGTTTATATTACTAATTCCGTAATTGAAACGACCAAAATACAGTCTACACATGTATTTCAAATCCACCTTATGCCAGGAACTGATTTGAATCTCTTATCATTCATACTGAGTTTCCTTTGTTTACTTAGCTTTAAATACGGCGAAACCCTATCTCTTCGACGTGTTTCGTTGAAATGATGTTTGTAAATACATGTACATTTTCGTACCTTAATCGAGAAACTCTAAAATTCAAGCTTCTTCAGTTCTTTTGTATTTACATTAAAAGTTAAACAGTTGTTTGAAAAGATTAAACCAAAAAGTAGAGAAGAAGGAAACAATACCGCCAGGGATGAAGTTGCTATTAAAATTCACAAAAGATCAGTTGATAGTACTAAAAGGCGATATTACAACATACTGGTAACTAGCTGTAAACTAGAAACAATTTCCCCTGGTATTCGACTTTTAGACTATACCTCCTCTGATAACAAAATAGAATAACGGTACCCTTAGGATGGGGAATGAAAAATAAATTAATCGGTATTCTTGCGTGTTATCAGAGTTTTTTTTTACTTTAAAGTTTAAAAGCCTACGTTTTCATTGAGTCGCGGATATACGCACTATATTTTGGCATAGAAAGGCGCAAAATGCACACAGGGGAAATCTCAAAAGTTATAAATAATATACGAATTATAAAAATATTAAACCCTAGATACACACCTAGGCATAAAGTTACGACTTTCGCTGTTTAAGACAGGAAAGGATCAAGTTATTTGAACGAGTGAAGAAATTTGAAATGACGTAAGCAAACCACATACAATGTCTTTGGCAGTGTTGGTATATATTTGTCTTGCTTAAACATTTCATTTCATGGTCATTCTATATACAATTTTCGACATCATTCACGATGATAAATCTATTCTGACACGACGACGTTTCTCCATATCGCCTCTTGTTTTTTTTTTTATTTAGACGGTAAACAAACTGCATTTGCCAAATTATCCGGTATAACGTGAATAATACAACCATTTTATTGCGTTTTGATATCTTTCCGTAAGTACTTAAGTATGCTGTGATATTTGAATGTTGATAAGCACTACTCCATGCAGTAAAACCATATGTAACATCTTAAGTTTAAAACCCAAGAGACAATTGGATGGTGAATCACAGTTAATAACCATGACTCTATTTTCAACCTTATACAAGATAGGGAAAACGACAACAATTTTCAAAAAAAAAAAAATAACAATTATATAAAGGATTATAATAATATTGATAAACATGGCCATTAAAATAATAATGTTAATGGTGAATAATGATAGTTATGTATATGCAAATTTATATTAAATTTGACAATGGCAATAATACGAAAAACAGGGTGGTCATAGTAATGATTATAGCAACAAACATAATAGTTGTATCGGTATCAAAATGATGATGATAATAATGATCACGAAAATGACAATACAATATGAAATGTAGCGTATTACTACTAATGATGTTGATGACAATAATGATTTGAAAATCAAAAATGACAAATCCCCTGCAAGAAATTTGGGATATTTGGGAATTGAAAGCCGACGAAACAGATTTATCTTGCAATATATAGGGTAGGACATCAATGTTTCAATCATACCTTCGCCATATATTTTGATACCAAGATATAAGGCCAAGTGACCATGACCTTGCGACAGTTGTTTGGCAAAGAAATTCTTAAAGCACGGTCTGTTGAAAATATTTTCGCGGGTGAATTCGTTCCGTCGGAACTGTAATAGTTTTATCAGTAACAATAGTAATGATAATGATGATGGAGGTATTAATTATTGTAAAAAATAATGTCTTAACGGCTCAGTTAACTATGAAGACAAAATGAGAAGAACGTAAACACGCAAACACGAATATAAATGTTTTTCGTTGCTCAATTTTGATTCCCATTGCGTATGGATTTTGGGGAGCTTTTTGTACATAGTTTTATTGCAAACATTTCAGAGAATCTAAGCCGAATGAATGGTTGGGTTAATTAACTTTACAGCTTTTGAAGAGTTTCCTGTCTTCGCCATTCGTCTTATCTGTCAACAATATTGAATTTTATCATCCTCTGTATTACCGCTTCTTAAAATTCCTATGCTTTACGAGTCAGCACATCATAAATTGGCCATTTCGAGATCTCGATGATTACTTTAAAGCTGTTCGAGACGTGGATTCCATTTGTTATGTATTCTTCAATGAAAAAGTTTTACATTGGTATTAAGCAAACAATTACCATAAAATAAGAGTATCGTGGCTCAAAATAATATTTAATCAAAATGATATGTTTTCATGAAAGTAGTTTACGTTAATGATCGGCAAACGGATTTTGAGTAAAT
Source organism: Pinna nobilis (assembly GCA_016161895.1). Lineage (NCBI taxonomy): Eukaryota > Metazoa > Mollusca > Bivalvia > Pterioida > Pinnidae > Pinna > Pinna nobilis. The sequence goes on along the minus strand of JACSZP010007371.1, from coordinate 1,765 downwards.
GACATGACATGTCTTCATTTGGCAATATCGCTTGTGAAAGATTGACATTTATAAGATATCGTATACATGTCAAAGAGTCTCAAGTGGAACGTTAAGCAACAAAACAACAGACTTCAATGATGGCCTACTATATGTTCGCGATAACTACAGAATGCACTACAAATATACTGGGCGAGTACATTAGTAGCATCAGGCACTTGTTTCTAGGCATTTATTTCCCGCTACCTTAGGCAATGAACATCATACAGGAATGGTTCAAAATACTTCTTGTCCTTTCCTAAAATATTATACAATCTAAAGTCCATAATTATTAATTCTACTACGCTTCTTCCATGAGACATCACAGTTTCATATGATTGAGAACAAATAAAGAGATGTAGACGTCCATTGTGTTGTGAAAACTTATTTCGGTGTCCACCATTTTGATGTAAAAGCTCATTACTTGAGAGTGCAGTATACAAAGCATCCTAAACCAACATGGTTTCATTTTCTCCCTGGAGGAATACTTGCGATGCATTGATTAGTTTCCTTTATGATTATTTTCTTTGAAAAAAGAAATGATTTGTTAACAGCCTATTGATTAAATAGTGAGTGCTTTACGAAGTTCGATCCGTAACAGTACTAAACCTAGTTAAGTATGTTCATAATAGTTTCGAGTTGACCCGGTAAACCGTTTTTCTCCATGTTTAAAAAAGAAAACGCACAATAAATAGTTTCTATTGTTCCAAACACATGTCCGGTTTGAGATCGCTTACGGTTGTAGTTTGTTTGTTTTGTTGTTATTTAACGTCCCACTCAAGAATATTTCACTCATATGGAGACGTCACCGTGTGCCGGTGAAGGGCTACAAATTTTGCCTATGCTCGGCACTGCTGGCCGTAGAGCAGGGAGGGTTATTCAACGTGCCAACACCTACTGTGACACGGGACCTCGGTTTTTACTGTCTCATCCGAAGGACAGGGACAGCCAACCGCGGAGTGGCGCTTACGCGGCTCGAACCCGAGTCTTCCGATTCGCAGTCGAACACGCTAACCACTCGGCCACGGAGGCCCCTGCTTACGGTTGTAATATTTCATCATCTGTCCCACAAAAAGCACAAGGCTCGTAATACAATGTTTGGTAGATTTCTCATAGGAGATCAAAGTAATACAAACAATCGGTTTTCATCAGTTTCATGTGGAATTTAATTATCAAAGATATCAAAGGAATGGCAGGATTCAATCCTTGTGACATCTTACACACATCGGAAGTGCATATATGGAACTAATCGCTCGCGGCGGAAGTAGTTACGTACTTTAAACGTTAATCCAGGTGAACTTTGGATAACCAAACTTAACGACAAAAGAGATGAGTTCAATTTCTCTATTGTGAACTTTCCATTTTTATGTGGCAATATTCCAGCAGCACCTGCCTATGGAGTGTATATATTTCTCAGTTGATAAGATATTCGAGAGCATGTGTTTGCTATCAGGATTTCCTTGATAGAGGGTTAATTCTGACAAAGAAGCTACTTTACCAAGGGGGACCTCCGTGGCCGAGTGGTTAGCGTGTTCGACTTCGAGCCGAGGGGTCCGGGGTTCGATTCCCACAGCGCCACTCCGCGGTTTGCCGTCCCTGTCTTTCGGATGAGACAGTAAAAACCGAGGTCCCGTGTCACAGTAGGTGTTGGCACGTTAAAGAACCCTCCCTGCTCTACGGCCAGCAGTGCCGAGCACAGGCAAAATTTGTAGCCCTTCACTGGCACACGGTGACGTATTAATATGAG
>JACSZP010007370.1:0-37511 GCA_016161895.1 Pinna nobilis | reverse complement strand
GTTTTGTTATCAGACTGATGGTACTGGGTTTGAAGCATGGCAGAGCCATGCAGCTGGATATTTCTGTCATAATATGATATATACAGGTATCTGTCCTGTAACAACAGTTAGCATTCTTTACAATGTACATTCCTCATCTACATGTAAGTAAATGACATAAATAACTTTGATACAGTCCCCAAGTAAGATATGATACCTACCAGACTTAGCTAAAATACCTGAAATTCTTTAGAGCAAGACTCAGCACAATTTACAGTGATGTGTGTCACTATCCTGTAATTTACATTTCTGACCAGTGTATGTCTTCCTAAGTTCTATGCAAGGGAAGTTTCTGCTGCATTAACAATTGTTAATGACCGTTTGTTGTTTTTTTTTTAAGGAAAAGAAGGAATTGATATCCACGTGTTTGCTCAGGTTTATAAGAAAGGATAAATTTGTAGGCTATTGTACACTGCAGATATACAATTTCATAACTTATGTTTAAAGGCACAAAATGCATGTTGTTATGAATGTACAAATAATGTACATGCATGGTCAGTTTTTAGCTGCAGGAAAGGCCAAAGGTGATTGTAATATGTTCATGGTGTCAAAACATGGCAGGGTACTTATATACTGCTTGGTGGTAGTGAATGTTAGTCTCCCTCGTGCGAATCTACAAAATACAATTTTTTTGTCATACTCCATTTACAGAAGGTTAGTCATCATTGAACATATATGTAATTGTACATGAGCTTGTTCATGACTAAATCATGTCAGCACTGACATTTTTGGCAGAAAAGGGAGTTCCATCAGATATAATAATAATTTGAGATATTCAGTATCACTTACAAATCTTTCATGAAAATGAAACATATGATTTTGATTTCAAATTGATAGTATTATCTGTATATGCTACGGCTACATGTCAGTACAAGTACCTGTAAAGCTAGCTAGCATTTGAAATCCCTATAGAGGCATGCACAGGTCTAGAGGGGGTAGTGGTGTATAAACCCCCTCAGGAATTGGCAAAATAAATCCCACAATTGATCAATTATACTTATATTCTCATTTTAACGGGGTTGGATTTTTCCAAACTACAAGTTGGACCCCCTCTCTTTTCCCCCTCCCGTGAAAAAAAATCCTGGATCTGCACATGAGAGGGCTTGTTAGTGGACCTTCTTTTACCCACTCCCTCAAAAAGTAAAGCCAAAGCCTTGCATATTGCCTGATTTAGAATTATTTTAATCTCTTATATGTGTTTACATGTGCAAGGAGTAATAAAAGCCCAGTACGCTTGTACAGTAGTGAAATTAATGTACCTATATGCAGTTCTTATTTGCAAATTTCCTCCACCAACAAACAATTCAGCTTTTGTATTTCTGAGTGTAATCAGAGAGCAAATTTTTCTTTGAGATTTAAGTATAGAGTACTGATGTAGGGATTTTATATGGTGAGTCATCCGTGGTAACAGATGTACATTTATAATTTATCACCAAATTTCAGCCAGATATGCTAAAGGGCGCATTTAGTGTTAAGAGAGGTTGCAAATATTATTCTTTCTGATTTAATGACTCCCTGCGAACATAAACCTGGAACATGTTTGGTATGAATAGAGACTTTGTGTTGTAAATGTTGCAAACTTTGATCCAGAGTCAGTTTCGATGGTTAAACAGGGTGTTCTGTTACCGTAGCTACACTGTTATTTTTCTTTCCAGAGTTGATATGCCCTCGCCCATAAGTTTGATAAAATGATTGAGTCATTGTAAATATTTCACTGACTGTCCCAGATCTCACCATCCATGTATGCGAAGGTGTAACCTTTTCTTGAGATTACCCTGGACTTAATTGGTGAAATACTAGGGCAGACAGGAAATGGATTATATCCGATGCAAAGAATGTTTGTTCAAGATTTTATGAGAAAAAAAATGTAGTTAAAATAAGCTGAAGATACGGTGATACGTACAGTGCAGTGCAAATCTTTCTTTACATGTATAAACCTCAAATGAACTATTGCATACAGTCCAGTTGATGTTTGTCTTTAGATTGAGGTTGTTGGTTTGAATCTTAGGAGGGACAGGTAGCTATTGGTGTCTTTTGATGAATCGATAGACAGTAAATATTCTTAAGTGAGATGTTAAATAACTTTTCAACGACTTGGGGTATAACCTTGATAAAATCTATTGTATGAATTATTGTAGATTTGCAGTAGGAAATGTTTGGCATACATGTATATCACTATATGTACACAGTGATGCAGTGGCTCTTTTCATGTTCATTTTACATGGCGTTTGGGAGCTGCAAGTTTTAAATGTGGGCAAGCTGAAGAGTGGCTGTAAACATTCTCAATTGCCACAAGCTTTGTAAACAAAACTTTAATAGTTTTATATCAGTAAACAATGAGAAATGTTGACACACCTTGATAACACACAAGTCAATAGTCATAATGGCATTTTACAACGGACATGCGTGTGCCTATTGTGTGCTCTAAGGGCAAGTCCACACTCGTGCATGTACACATGTACCTACATGTACACATCCGATAAACAAACACACACACAATCAATCAAAACACGGTAGTACTCAATATCCTAATGGCCTATATTGTATTAGTTCTAGTTTACTTACCACCAAGTCAGTCTGATAATGTCTCATTACTCCAAACCGACAATTTTTTATGGATGAACTAGGTACATGTATGTATAATAAACGAATTGACTTGACTGTCACTGTAGACACTGTACAGATGTGCATTCATAGTATTAAATGCATGACTGAAATGTCGTAATTCAGATGTCCCTTTGTTGTATCACCAAACAACATATTTTCGCTGTCTTTACAACAATTTTAAATCTTCAATGTCAAACTAAGTACAGGGGACATTAGCAGGTATAATGTATTACCTTTCTACCTTGCTGTTCACTACTACATGTAGTTATTTGAGATTGCTCGTGAATCATGATATGTCCTTTATGAAATTTTACGCCATGAATTTCTCGGTGTGGGCTAAGGACAAATGGCGTCCTTCGCACAAGAGCTACATGTATTTCATTTTCAGTGTTGTTATTGTAAATTTATTCACTCCTGCAAAGGTTACTTACTTCCTGTCAAATTTGTCGATATAAGGCAACCAAGCAAGTAGCTTTTGGGTATCTAAAGTTGATTACAAAGTGTTTACATGTAATTGTCGATAATGGCCACTTAAATTGCTATCACAATAAAATTTTGTTGTACAGTGTCACTTGATCTAACCTGGTATGAAGGTCAGTCAGACGTCCCGGCTGATGTGTGGAGATATTTAATGTTCAGAATGCCGGGTCTATTCATTCTGACTATTTGCAATAACAAACACACCAATGCAGTCATGCATACCTATGCTTATGTAGGAGGATGTATGTTCATTTGCTGTCAGTTATCCTAGAGCCAGTAAACAACGGATTTTTTTATCTTTATACATGTACATGTAGGCTTGTCTTTCTATGAAATACACATGAAAATGGGTCCTGTGTGATTGCCTCTAAATTTAAAGGTGTATGGGTGTGGTTGTTCTGTTTTTTTTTGTCCGTCCATGAGACTTTAAAACAATGAAGACACTGTGGCAGTGAGTGTTGGCATTTTTAAAATCTTTTCATTTCCTAGACTCATGTTTTTGTACGTTTTCACACAAAATACACATACAAAATACATAAAAGCTTAAGAGGCCTGCATATGGTGAGCTCAGGAATTTCTACATTTACAACTAACAGGTCTACATGTACATTCGATGACCTTGAGTGGTCTTAAGCCTAGAGTAAAGTGAATTCAATTGTGACTGGCACATGCACATGAATTTCATACACTTATTTAGGTGTGCCTTTTAAATAACCATATGTAAGCTTCAATTTAATTGCCTACACAGTACCTGTTTATTATTGACATACATGTATTATATGTTTTAAAAAATCCTGTTAAATAGAAAGCTTTAAAGGTGAATAAATATGTTTTTATGTTCGAGAGTAAGCTAAACAAACAGGGCATTGTTTATTTATTGAGTCATGCTAGTGAGCAGATTTCGTTTTGTTTCCTGGGTCTGCCTGATAAATCGTAACTCCATGATTATTTTTTGTGTGTAAACCGGCTTCTAGCTAGCTAGCCTTCCTCATTCTGCAGTTTGGTACACTGTACATGTACAATGAGCACATTATATTTACTAAATCACAGGGATATCGATCTCTGATTAATTTCAAATAAAGTAAGAAATATGTGTTTTTACACGTATACACTATGTAATGAGAGTGATGTAAAAAAGAGAGACCCAATCATATCAATTATCATGGTTATAGAGTGCTGCATGCAGGGTCTTGCAACTGCAAGAAGGGATTTGGAGTCACATCATACATGTTAAATGTAGGTATGACAGGATTTTCCTGCCCGTTAGATGAGACAGTAAAAACTTAAAACAGGCCAAGGACTCGCAGCTTGGTATGTTACAGATACCTACATGTAACTGCACAGGAAAAAGCCCTCAGCATAGATCATTATCTTTGAGCTGGCCAGCATCTGTTAAGCCACTTAATACATGTAGAAACAGACATAATATTAATGATGGTTGCATAAAGTACACCGATAAAACAGCATCGAACACTAGATTCATCGTGTCTTCCAGAGTTTACAGAGGCTGGGTATGTACATGTATGCATGATGTACCTGTACAATATCAAGGTGCAGAAATGCATATATGTACGTCATAGACATTTGTTTGTAACACCTCGGGGATGGGAGTAGGTAATACACAATCCTAGGAGGGCATATATGAAATATTGCTTGAAATTGTCATTTTCCCATGCAGTGGAATCTGTGAACAAAGACCACCTATCTTGTAAGACTATATTTCCATGGCTGTAGGGCTGGTTTCTTAGAACAAGTTATACTGTATCATCAATTCTTACATGTATGGAGTCGAGTAAGATTTTGAGGTCTTATGGTTCACATGTACAGCCTACAGATTTACAAATATTTTTATGCAGGGATTTCAAGTTTATGAACTTTCACATTTTAGATTATTAAACCCTTTCAACCCCAAGTATCAAAATGGTATGCTCTTTTCTATTGTCTTAGACCAGTCCATTTTGGTCTGTGGTGTTGAAAGGGTTAACATTACTTGTATACATCATGAAGCTAACCAATACCATTATTGAATTAAGTGTACAATGTATTTATTTGAAAGAAAAATATACATATATTCCATTTGTTGTTAATAAAATACCGTGCCTTTGATTTGCATGAATTTGAATACTTATTTACCTCTTCCACTTCTAAAATTTATAGGCTGAACTAGAAATTCAAGCCCAAGCTAGAAAAATCACATTATTAGAAGAAGACTTGGAACGAGCTGAAGAGCGCTTATCAACTGCTACAGAAAAACTAGATGAGGCCTCCAAAGCTGCAGATGAGAGTGAGAGGTACACAAATTTTTACATCAATTTCGTTACCATTGTCAGTAATTTGCCATCTCCATGGTTACACGGAAAGGACAAGTGAAATTAGAGAAATTTTCATAAATTTTTATTGTTTTCTATTTTTACCCTGCATGATGTATACATTTTAGGGTCACCAGCACTTTTCCAAAAATTGTTATCTCCCTTGATTATGAGAATTAAACAACACTTCCACAGGCTATTCTGCACATTAATAGGCAGTTTGATTTTTACATCACAGTCAAGTAATGTAGTGCATTAACAAATTTCTCTATTTCCTATGACATTTCATCCCAATGTGGGTGGACATGGTTCAGTGTTTAGGATGGTCACCTTCTGATTGAGAGGTCCGGGGTTTGAATCCAAGCCATGCTGTGGTTCGCTATCTGTCCTTCAGATGAGACAGTAAAAACCACGGTCCCGTGTTATAGTAGGTGTTGGCGCATTAAAGAATCCTCCCTGCTCTACAACCATAAGAGGATGAGTGCTGAGCATAGGTAAAATTTGTTGCCTTTCACTGGCATATAGTGATGTCGCCATGTAAGTAAAAGATTCTTGAGTGGGACTTTAAACAACAATACAATCAACCAACCCATCATCCCAAAGTGGTGTAAATTATAGCCAAAAACAATTATTCAAGGGAGATAACACTTATAAGAAAGGACAATGTCAATTCTAGGTTACAATGTAATTTATTTCTATGCCCTCAAATTGCTCGAATAATTTGGTGTGTTGAAATGATGTTCTATAATAATAGTTCTTAACACACAAGGAATTTAACTGCATAAACTTTCTTTTAGGTTATTGGAAAGTGTAAGACATTTGAAAAAAAGAAATTGAAGAGTTCAATTGATTACTAATTAATTAGTTTTGCTTTATTCTTGTAAAATTGATCTTTTGATTTATTGTGAGCATGATTTTGTAATTGTGATAGGGTGTTAAAATTTAAGATCCTTCAACAGAAATTTGTTTGTCTGCATGTGTAGATTTAAATATCAATGTTTAAAATGATATACTGTAGGACAGTGGAAACTCATTATAAGACCATCTAAGTGACTGTTTCAGATTTGTCTGATAAGTGAGGCGGTTATCTTCTTGGGGATAAATTAGCCTAGAACATTGGCAGACAATGAATTTTGATAATCTTAAATCTGAGGTGGTCTTTGTGAGGCTTCACTATACTTCAGCACCTTTTACTATCCATCTTTTGAGCACTGAATCCTAATTTTTTCTCAAATTTCCATGATTACCCTCAAACCTAGAGCGGGCATGTAGCAGAAAGAATCACAAGTAAAGAATATAGTCTAACATAAATAAATCTTTGGCATATTTATGGTTAAAAGGTAGCAGTGTTGGTTCAGTATATTACAGGGGCCAACATGGCCTAGTGGTTAGCGTGTTCAGCTTCTGATTGTAAGGTCCGGGGTTTGAGACTTAGCCTCATCTTGGTTGGCCATCCCCATCTTTCGGACAAGACATTTAAAACCAAGGTCACAGTAGGTGTTGGTTCATCAAAGAACCCTCCCTGCACTACAGCCACAAGTGCCGAGCAAAGGCAAAATTTGTCGCCCATCCTTGGCACATGGTGACATCTCCTGTAGTTATTGAATAGGACGTTAAACAACAATTCAGTAAATTCAGTAGCAGTCTACTCCGAGTTGGAGTTGATATTTCTAAAAGAATGTTAATAATAATTGAAGTAATGCTGTACATAGTGATAGTCTTTTCATCAAGTTCTATCTAGGGGAGGTTAACAAATAACAGTTCACTTTGCTTCTTATTATTTTTTACTCGTTGCTCTCTCTCTCTCTCTCTCTCTCTCTCTCTCTCTCTCTCATATGTATATATAGGTCATGAATTTTCATGTAAAGGCTGTAGTACCGTTACTCAGTAGAAAACTGAATAGGCCTACTATAGTCTCATGCATGTATCTTTTTTCATATCTTATTCAAAAAGCATCTTTGGTATGATCTTCATGGACAACCATTGTATGCTTTTGCACACTATTTGTTCAGATCAATTTTTCCCCATTGTTGTTATTTTTCTATCATTTTTTCTTGTGGAGAGAATTTAAGCCGTACCATTTACACGCATCACTTGACGGTTATGTACAGATTATGTCAACTGACTGGCTTTGTGACAGCCTGGCATTCATTACATGTCCTTTTAATCTTTTGAAGCTATCACAGTTCAGTATAGGTATACCGTTCACCTGTTGCACATACATGTAGTCCAAACATGTTACACTTTGGCAGGCACAGAATATGGTTAAATAACCATGTACAAAAGCAACCCAATTAGAAATTTAAACAGATTTGACTGTAGTTACATGTGCGTATACTCAATTATCAAGTACAGAAATTGATTCACGGTAACTCATTTTCCTTCCTTTGACAATGATACATTCAAATCGGACATGCATTACTTGAATTAATTGAACTTCATTAGTATAAAATGCATTGAATCCCATTGTTGTACAATGGTGCTAATACTTTTCATCCCAGGGAAATTGTCGGTACAAAAAATTCTTCTGGATAACTGAATTGTACCTTTTTATGATGGAAAATACAACCTGAAATTTCTCTCCCAAGCAAACTTGGAAAGTGTAGCGTCCTGATTAACGAAGCTTGAATATTGGATAAAGAATGACATGTAATGAAATGCAGGGTGTTATGGTTATGATACATACTTGTACCATCATGCAAGAGAAGATCATCCGAATTCTGTTTTCAGGGAAAATTGAATGGCTGGAATAAAATTTTGTACTTGGTGAGAGGCATTCTGACATGCACATTATATATGTGAATCACTCTGGCTTACAAAATGTTTGTACTTTTCCATGTATAAGATCAAACAAAAGTTTTCAAATTCTAATTTGTGTATACATGTATATACATACATGTATATGCACCAGCTTCATCTTATTTTCATTATTATTCCTCAGTTATAGCTCATTACCTCCTTAGAAAAATAGATTTTTCATTAACCCTTTCAGCCCCAAGTGTCCGAATGGTACTCTTTTCCATTGACTTGGACCATTCCATTTGGGTCTGTGGTGTTGAAAGGGTTAAGTTAATGATAAAGGCAAAACCAAATGTGTTTTTAGGGGATGAATGAGTTTAAAATTTGGTTTTGGTGTTTTGCTGCATGAAAATAATGCACACTGTAAATATAAAGCTGAGAATGGAATGAGGTAACAAATTAACCTCTCTTCTCAGTATATTTGAAAAATTAAAATGCAAAATTATTGTAGGACAGATGCATAAAATGATGATGTTGCTCGGGGGTCTATAGCACATTATGTATTGCAGACTGTAAGGTTTCTGTGGTCATCTCATAGGTCAAATACTAGGATGTTATGCATTGAAATGTCCAGCAATTTGTAGGCCATATAGTGAACATATGAAATAACAGTTGTTGTGGATGCATGGTCATCACTCAGGACAGATATAAATGTGTTTTCTCTTTTGTTTTCTATTGTTGAAAATTCACATAAATATTGAGGGCTGCTGATTTAATGTGTCAATAGACAGGTGCTATATTATTATAAGTGATGCTAACATTTGAGATTGAGTCAAGCATTTTCTTAGGACTAGTTGCTAAAGAGTTTCGAAAGGACTGGCACCATTTTAATACATGTTCTTTAGAGTTTGTCTTAGACTTCTATATAAAAAAAAGGCTTTATTACTTTGCAGGAAAGCTACCCTTTGTATTTTTGTGTATTTTCACATTTTGTTCTTGTTTTTGAAACCTGTTGACTAAGGCAGCTATTTCCTATGGCTTCAAATATAAGTTTTTGTTTCATTTATTGTTTGATTATAATTTTTTTCTTTTAGTTGATTTGCATTTGTGAGGAATATGGTTTTCAAAAGCAACTACCGTAGATACATGAGCACTGTCATGCTGGAGGTCCAGGGTTTAAATTGTGGCTATGACATGCCTAAGTCTCCAACATATATAGTGATTGCATCTTCGCCAAACCCTCAGCATTTCAAGCAGAAGTTTCATTTCTATTGAATAAGACCTTAAAATCAAGCCCCCATGTGAATGACGGTGACTGCATGATAACCAACCCTAACTGTTCCATGGACCCAAGTGTCTAGCATGGGTCAAACTTAGAAGCCCTTCACAAGCACTTTGTGATGACTCTTTATGAGTGTAATACATGTAATTCCTGAGTGGGATCTTGCAGCCTGCAGAAAATCAAAATATTGATGATGGCATTTGTAAGCATGGGTTCTGAGTAAGAAAGTGAGATGGTCAGTGGTCGAGTCAGATACAAAAATAAGATTTCTCAAACCTACCAATTGCATGTTTGTATGAATTGATATTTCTAACAGATGTCGACGGAACTTAGAAAACAAGAGTTCAATGGATGATGATAGAATTGATGCCTTAGAGCGCAGTTATAAGCAGATGGAACTACTTCAGATTGAAACAGATAGGAAGTATGATGAGGTATGTTTCAACAATGTGCTAGTCAAGAACAGGTAACAGGTGCTCTGTGCTACTTGGCGGTAGTCATACACTAATGAAAGCATTGTATTCCAGGCTCAATAGAGGGAAAAGAAGAAGACTAGTAATGGCCTTTTCTTACCTTATTTTTCAGACTCTAAATGCAAAGAGCTGGTACAACTTAGATTGGTTGTTGGAACCTGAGAACGTGCTAATAGTAGCATGATCTTAAGATTCATATGAAAAGCATGATACTTTACCACATTTGTGTTTTGCAGGTTGATATTTAAAAAAAAAGAGAGAGAAATGGAGAAATTATTTGCACAACTAATATGTGCTAGTGATTTGTATGCTAATGTTTAAAGGACTATTTTCCAAAAGTATTAACATTTCTCTCCCTTGTAAAACAGAGCACGCAAAGTATTAGAAAGCCGAAGTTTTGCCGATGATGAACGTATAGATGCGCTGGAAACCCAACTGAAAGAAGCAAAATATATAGCAGAAGATGCAGACCGTAAATACGATGAGGTGAATTGCACCAAAATCGTACCTCTAAGTACTTGCATGACCTCTAACCTTTGTCATCTTACCCTGTGTACTCATTTGTCTTCTGCACTCCAGTAGGTGCTCGTTCCTTTTTCCTCGTCTTTTTTCAGCCAAGTCAGAAATGCTTTTCTCTTTTTATTCTCTCACAAAAGAAAATAGCAAAAGTAAAGTGGACACAACTCAAGAATGGCATTTCAGACTTATCATAAGGAGGGTCAGACCCTTGTTCGTGGGCATCGTTACAGATGTACGGGCAGATTTTCTATTCTGTACTGCGTTAAAAGCAGGGCTTGAGCTCAGGGTCTGCCAAAGCTTTTTTGGGGCTTTTTTGTTGTTGCTATCTCTCACACTTTGTCTATGTTTACACATCAGAAATCGCAAAGTATTGGAAAACCTCAATAACGCTTCAGAAGAGAGATCAGATGTGTTAGAGAAGCAGTTAGGAGAAGCTAAGTGGATTGCAGAGGAAGCCGACAAAAAATATGAAGAGGTGAAACACACCCCAAAGTTTGCACGCAGCCTGATTTGTGGACATGCTGCTCCCCCCCACAGAGTTAGAACAGGGGCCTAGTGCTCCTTTCACATGAGTGGAATGCAGTAGTAATATGTATGAATGTGAGATTGGAGATCAGATCTTACTTTACTCCTCTTTGGTATCAAAGAGTCTGGAGGAGAGCATTGCATTCAGTCCGTTTGATGTGGTGCTCTGATCTGCGATGACTTTTTCCCCTGAGAAATGAAAACCTCACATTAATACATACTGATGTTACTGTGCCATGTTGTGTGTAAAAACGAGTTATGCGTTTTGTTACTACAGTTTACTACAACTCATCTAGTTGGTTGTCTTTTTTTGTCATGATTTGATGGTTTGCATTTAGATTCAGTATTTCATTTTCATCTTTCAACTTCATAGATGAATTAGTCAAACCCTTTATCTCCTGGAACATCTAACATCTCATTCAGTGTTGTGATTTTGTCTCCGTGCAGTTTACACCCCTGTCTGAATAATAGTTACCTCATAATAACCCTTGTACTAGAAATTATCTCCCCTGCCAATGTAAAAATCTCACTAGATGGTGTTGCATAGGATTAGTTCTTATTATTGAAGTAGCAAATTTGTTGACTTATACCTCCTTCTCAAATCCAGGAACCAAATAGTACTAAATGAGTTGTTTTTTTTTGTGTTACTCATGCCTCTGCCATGCAAAACAAATACCCTTACTACTAGGGGACTGACAATGGTCACAGTTTTGTTACATCCAAGATGGAGTACCAGTATCTCTTGTGCCAGTTATGGTGGATAACATTCGGTCTTACATTTTATTTTGTCTTGCTGGCTTTAGCACACTGCACTGTGCAGTACACAAGTTCATATAGCAGTATAGTGGAGCCTCGCTATTGACATTGCCTCAGTGACGGGGGGCACAATTTGGTCTATAAAGTTAGGTGGGCCCTGTAATGAGGTGGTCTCTATTCAGGGTTCCACGGTACATGGAAAGTTCATTGTATTCACCCTCTCTGGTTAATTATTTCAAAATTTGTGTATGCATTTTATATGTTGCATTTTGGACTTGACTACATGTATAATCCAATATGTTTTTACTGAACACAGGGTCTGTAATATTAGCCAACATCATCACCTGCTCTGTTCTTCAGGCATTCTCTCGCACTGTTTTCCACTTTTAAGGCCTTTCTTCACTGTTGGCAATTATCGAATCCTCGCCTATGTCAAAGCCACAGTAGTTAACTTAGTCTGTAGATAATCTGAAGTACTGTTGATACACTGCTTTGTTGCATAGCAACACTGTTGCTGTTGCCGGGTCACCAGTTGACTTCTCAAGGCTGGCAATAACTATGGCCATTTTTTCCACTTGCACTGTCTGTAGAACAGTTTTACATCTTGACAAGTATCCTTCACTTGTTCATTCTTTTTGCTGCCTTCCATCTTTCAGATTCTCTAGCTTCCATACCTTTTCTTCACTTCCTTTAAAGTATATCACTTTTGGGTTTTTTTGCTGATTAGAATTCTTTTCAACTTTGAACATTGTTGATTGAAAATTTAATGGAAAAAGGATTTCATTAGCATGGCAATCTAAGAAGGTCATTTCACATTATTAAGTACTAATAAAGAATCTTTCTGAATGAAAATGCATGTGCCCGCTGAATGAATCTAAACTTATTTTTATTCTTCTTTTATGTCACATTATTAAGATAAAAACATCCATTTGAATTGTCCACATTTTTAAGTGTTGATGATTTTACCTGTTAAGATTTCATAATTTTTTCCCCAAAAGTAATTTCCAGCCAAAGAGTCTTGTTTTCCAGTTTCTGGGAAAAAAAATGTTTTAGCAGCTCCCTTGTTTTTCATAAGCTAGCATCTCTTCTGGAGGCTTGACTGCCCATCAGTTGGTGGCTTGGTTACGATTTCACAGGACCTCTGTGGCTAAATGGATAGTGCATTGCGCTCTAATCCACTCAGTCTCTCACCTCAAGTCAGTGCTGGACCGTGCCCCGCTTTAAACCTGATTTGGTAATGTGAGAGTCTTCCAATTTATCTGTGGAAGGACAGTTCTCTCTTTACAGTTGCACTAGTAACCCAAGTTCTCTCCTCGTGTTTTGGCCATTCTGCTCCTGGGACTTATGTTAATTCTTGCCACATGCCACAAAATGAGATAAGAACATTTTAAGTGAAGGATAAGCTGCTAGCAATCTTAGAAAAACATGAAAAGAAAATTATCATTTAAGTTCCCTTGTTCTAGGAAAAAAATATGCTTTCTATACTTCTTTTGAGTCTTTGCCCATCAACATTTGAATTGCAGTCTTGACTACACTGGTAATAGTTGCAAAAATGTGATTTGAAAAAAAACCTTAAATGGATATATTTAGTACATGTAAGGTCCATATGCATCTATCAATAGTCCAACATTTTGTAACATGCATCACTCATACATGTATCAGCATTTCTTCAGCAAATCTATTTCTATTCAGTTTTGTTTTAAGAAAAACTATACTTTTTGGTATTTTGACAGCTGGAAATAAGAAAATTGAACAAAAGTCAAACAAAATCAGAACAGAAATTATAGAAATGGAAGTCGATTTTAATAGAGCTAAAACAGAGTTATCCAAAGAAATGAAATGCTGGTGTACTATTATGTTTTATTTTCAAGATGCATTATGATCTGTTGTTTCTAGAGTTACTTTTCAACAACATGAAAAACTAAATTAGATTAAGACTAATGATGCTGGCTGTAATGCAATATATATATGTTGGTATCATTTATCAAGTGAAAATGCAATAAGGAGCTGATAATATACAATACCTGTACACCTACATAGTCCAGAAATTATGCAGAAGCACAGGAAAGCAGGTGCTCTAAACTTTGATTCCATAACAACATGGATATGGAACAAAATAGACTACTGCTGATTTTGGGTCAATAGCCCTTTCAAATCTAAATTTTGAGTTGGCTTGTTCCTATTTTCTGAGACCATTCGGTCATGGGGTTTGGCGTTGAAAGGGTAAAGCCATAAAAAGAAGAAAAATGTATTTAAATTTTTCTTTAGGATTCAATTTAGGGAACAAAAAAAATCAAAGGGATTACATAAATACAAGGGTCAATTAGTGAAGTGATAAAATGAAATGCATCATAGTTTGGCAGTGTTATAAAATTGACTTTGGTGAATTTTGCAAAAATTCATGTTGTTGAAAGGCATCTGATATTTCCATTTCTTTGTGTAGAATCATTGACTATTCTACATGAAGACTTGACATGCATGACCAATCTAATGATTACAAAACAAAATTATTACAACTTTCTTGTTTGAATTCATAGCATTTCCAAAATTTTCATCTCTTTATATAAGCGCTTCCTGTTTATACACATGTATTTTCCTTTTCAAAGAATTATGTAATAAAAAGTGAATTTTGAAGGATAAAGGAATCTCAGAAAGCAAAACAAACAAAATGCATCAACTTTTTTCAGAGTTGTTAAGAATCTTTAATGGTGGAGTTAATTTTGCAAATTCACTTTCACGAAAATTGCTAGTTTGAAGTCTAATTTTTAACACTAAGACTTTGGCAAATTTAGTTATGTAAAAGTAAATTGACATGGATAAAGATGTTTTGTAGTTGTTTGATATAGCATTGATGAATATATTCAAAACATATTGACGAAATATTTGTAATTTAAGGTCTGTTTAGTTTGCATTTGTTTTGATATTTCATTTAATTGTACAAATATTTATTGAATGCTTCTGGATTGCAAATGTTCTGAATATTTCTAAACAATTGATACATTTGATATTATATTGTTGTGTATTGTTACGAGTAGATTTATTTCTCTGCTGTTTCAATGATTATAGATGGTATCTGCAATACTGATCAATTATGTTATATTAAAAACCCTCAATAATTTCTGCCCAACAATTAATTTACAAAAGCCAATCTTGACTCTCCTCACTTTCGACCAGGATGTGACTGGGTTTGTTTTTTTTTTTGTCCTTTGAATTAAAAGTTAAACACAGATGTCCTTTATTGCTCAAAAGGCCCAAAGTTCCAATCAGTGTCCAAAATTTGAAACCATCAGTAATGTGAAAGAATCTTTTAAAGAGGGATGCAAAACAGCATGTCAACAAAAAAAGCCAAACTTATAGAATTTCCCTTTTGGGACTTTGCCAGTTTTTTTTTGGGGGGGGGGGGGTTTGCAGGTTTTACTGTTAACCAATAAAATGTCAAAATGTCATCTTCAGTCCCCTTCTTTGATCAGAGACAGATATCACGAAACAACAAATGTTTTGGAAACTCCAAATATCATTGACTTTTCTTTGATTTGAAATAGCAGAACATTTGATATGTGTATTTGATGTGTTGTGTGATAGCAAGCATGGCATTTCACCCTGACCAATAATCATTTGTTACTAATGTTTTTAATGTCTCCTGACAAAAAGTCAGGTGTGCATATTATTTAAAACAAATAGAATTATCAGACTTGCATTTCATTAAGATGAAAAATAATTGTAGCAATTAAACTTTTATTTCATGTTTTTAAGATAAATTAATTTTTGTAAATTTTTGTCATATGTCTCCTAGATTCAATATCTCTAAGTACATTTGGCGTGAAGAAAAACCTTTTTCTTTTAGATCATACTAAAATTTTCAGAGTTCTGGTTCTCAGTTTAGAAATGGAAAATTGAAATTAAATTAATTGCATTCAACTTGAACATTTTGGCGCTCCACTGAAAGGTTTAAAAAAAAAATGGAATTATAAATGAGCTTGATTCTTTTTCCCCCGATCACTAGGCTGCCCGTAAACTTGCTATCACAGAAGTCGACCTTGAGCGTGCAGAGGCTCGTTTAGAGGCTGCAGAAGCGTGAGTATTACAAATTATGAGTTTCAGAATGCCCAGGTAGTTAATGATTTGCATATTTATGTTTTTTATTTACTCCTTTCCTAATTAACACTCTTACAGGTTGCACGCAAGCTCATATTAGTCGAAAAAGATCTTGAAAAAGCTGAAAATGAGGTGGAGAAAAAAACCCAGTAAGATTTTGTCTCATAAATCAATACAATTTATGAATATAATAAACAAAGTTCAGTTAGGCTCAAGTTTTAAGACATAATGTTGATCTCAAAATATCAGAATGAGTGTGTTGATAATTTATAGTTATACTTTTCACACCCATATCTATAGATACCCATATTGTACACGTACCGGGTATATTGGTGTAAATAACTTTTTGGGGCCTCCGTGGCTGTGTGGTTAGCGTATTCGACTTTGAGCCGAGGGGTCCGGGATTCGATTCCCACAGCACCACTCCGCGGTTGGCCATCCCTGTCTTTCGTATGAGAGAGTAAAAACCGAGGTCCCATGTCACAGTAGGTGTTGGCACGTTAAAGATCTCCATATGAGTGAAATATTCTTGAGTGGGACATTAAACAACAACGAAACAAAAAAAAACAAAAAATAACTTTTCTATCAAACTATGCATTTTTAGAGTTGATTTTGGGGGAATGTGAAATTTTGACAACCCTGTTACTGTACATCTTGGTGGATTTTAAAGGAATTACTAAAACTACTTAGCAAGTGCTACAGGTTTCCTTGTACAGGTTCAATAACTATGTTTTGCGTATAATTGAGAAACTTCTGTACTCAGTTGGCAAAATGTAGACCAGAAAAGCATAAGTGACAGGTTCTCTCTAGTGCCCCTGCCCCAACTTATTTTGTAACTGCTATTGGCTTGATTGTTACGTCACTGGCAAGCTAGAAAGTAAATTTGGTCAGTTTTCATCGGTCAGTTCACCACAGTTTTACAATGGTCAGTTATGGTCCTGCTTTTGAGGATTAGATACTTGTTATTACTAACACCAAGTACCTGCTCCGCATGTTTAGTGTAGTCTTGGTATTATTCAAGAGACCGAAGTTTATGTCAACTAGATTGTAAGAGTGTGATGAGATTGTTAGATTCAATTAAATAATATTACAAGAAATTGTTTAATGATTGAAGAGAAAATTTGATAAAGCTGTAAGTGTAAAAATCAAATCTTTATGTTAAGACTGAATATTCATTGTACATTACGTATAGGTCATTTTGTTGTCGTCTTTGTTTAGTGTACATTTGATTCTGATAACATGAAGTTTGAAAAATAAGTGATGGAGATTTAGAGTCGATTGCAGGTTTTGATGCATGTTTTTCAGCATGAGTTGAATGCACACTCGTTACATAGTGGACATAGGAGTGTTAGTGTAGGATAAGTGTGGATTACCTGCTCTCTAGTGCTTAATACTTATTTTTGTCCGGGGTTCGAATCCATGCTGCGCCACTCTGTGGTTGGACGTCTCTGTCTTTCAGTTTGGTTTAAGCCAAAAAGCCAAAAGCCTTTAGCCAAAAATGTGGTCCTTTTAAGATAGATAGCTTTACATTAAAGAAAGGTCAGTTAAGAAACTCTAGCTCCTTATGATTAGCTGGTCCAATAAGGTTTGAGATTTGCAAATGTTGATTCATTTATCCCCAAATTGTTGTTTTGTACTGGAGTTAAGGAATGCCATGGCCTAGTGATAAGCATGTTCCACAATGATTTGTGAGGTTCTGGTTTGGAGCCCAAGCCACGTTGCAGTTGACTGTCCCTGTCTTTCAGATGAGACAGTAAAAACCGACGTCCCGTGTCACAGTAGGTTTTGGCACGTTAAAGAACCCCCCCTGCTCTACGGCCACAAGTGCAGAGCATAGGCGAAATTTGTCCCTCTTCACCAGCACAAAGTGATGTCTCCATACAAGTAAAAGATTCTTGAGTGGCAGGTTAAATAACAATACAGAGGGTTCACATATCTCTTGTTATTTCTTCAATGCTGCTTTGGATGTTGTTTGCAGGGAAGAAATTCTGGTTTATTATTAGGTTTGAGTTCTGTTCATTGTACAGAAAGGAAAAGCAGTAGTATCAAGATATATCACTTTTCTGACCTTTAAAAAGGAGAAAAAATTTAGCAGTTTTTACATGGGAAATTATGTTAATTGTGGGGGGTTTGCAGTTAGATAATAACTTGCAGCTTCTTTTTTGGGAGTTGCCTAGACATTTATATTGCTAAGTATGCCCGCAAAAAGTAGTCAGAAGTTACATCCATAAAATGAATATTGCTGTGCATGGTGTGATCTTATATGTATGCTTGTGTGTTTTTGCATTTTTACAGCAGTCTAAAAGAAGTACAAGAAGAACTGCACGTAGTTTCTTTCAGCCTTAAATCCTTAGAAGTTAGCTCAGATGAGGTAGGCATGCAAATCTAACACTTGTTGTGTGGCACCACCGTTACATTTGGTCAAATGTTGAAACCTCATTTTACCACTTCCATGCAAGAGAGAAAGCATGCCAGTTCTTAGTCTTGTTTGTTTATTGCCAGCAAATTTTGTTATTACAATTTTTTTTTTTCTAAATAAGAATTGACTTAACATGATTTTGGTGAAGTAATAAAATCGTCTACTCCTGATCTTCTTGCAGTTGAATGGTAAAGTTTGGTTTTGACTGAGAGGAGAAGATCAAATCCGGCCCTTTTTTGAAGAGTACTGCTGACCCAGACCAATTCATTGTCAGATTCTGAATTGTAACTCTGTCTGGGAAAGCTGACTCGGTACTTTCCAAAAAGGCGATGTTTTGATTTTCGGTGAAATGGATGGTTGTCAGGCCTTTGCATTCAGATACAAATAATCTTTTAGCAGAGAATTCAGAATCATTATGAGACACAATTGTGTAGCTATTTGTATTTTTGATCAAACAAATTCAATGCTATAGTAATGCAAAGGGCACTGACATCTACTTTTCACCATCAGGCTCTTAGGTTCAGCCATGTCGTTTGTTGTGTTTTCCTGGTTTGGTTATATGAATGGGTTTTCTGGTTGATGTGGCATGTTTTGGTTTCATTACAGAAAACTGGTTTGTTAGCATGACCTATATAGGAGGATAATTAAGCTTCTAAAGTATGTGCAAGAAGAGTTCAAACTTCAGAATATGGTTGCTGTTGTCAACATAGAGATACCAGTTATAGGTTTTGTTGACCCTTTCAACCCTAAGTGTCCAAATACTATGGTCTTCCCTATTGCCTTAGACCATTCTATTGTGGTCTTTAGGGGTGAAAGGGTTAAAGTTGTTGATGACAAAAATCCATTCCAGGAGTTTGAATATATCACATATTTTAGAAGTTTTGTTTTGATTTTTTTAATTAAAAGTATAAAACATAAAACCCCTCTTACTATCCCCTTCCAAAGCTTGTTATTTAACTTTGTTGTTTATCCTCTTGGAACCCAATTTCACACAAGATATCTATTGCAATAATTGCAAATGAAAAACCACATTAAAATTCTGTAACCTTTGCTTAAACCTATACCACCTCCCCCTCCAGAAGTTCATCTAAACCCTCCTATGAAGTCTGACTGGCTAACAGACCTGGCTGCCATCGGACATGCCCCAGTAAACCCTTTATCTTGTACCTTTCCAGCAAAATTTACGAACTGAATGAAGAGCTGACAGTAGTTGGTAACAATGTCAAAACTCTACAGGTGCAAAATGACCAGGTAAGACGGCAAATACTGGGCTGGGCCTTACAGCGATGTCTTCTATGCAGCAAGGGCATGCCGCCCAGTCTCTGATGAGCATTTTGTACGTGTGTGCGATGGCCAGTGAATTCTTTTGAACTGTTGATTAGTTATTGTACTTTGTGCAGCCAATATCCAAAAAATAGTCTTGCATAGTATTTGGCTGAAATATACATTATAGACTTTGGCAAAAGGCTTTTTATCTATTTTTGATTAATAGGCAATTCACACACCGTTCAGAATGCAAAGCAGAAACTGACAGGTTATAGCCTTTGCTAGTTGAAGACACTTAGCTGATACTCGGTATTGACATCTTCGTCTAATTTTCTGATCTTTCAGGAAAATTTTGGAGCTTGAAGAGGAACTCAAAGTGGTTGGCAACAATATGAAATCACTGGAGATAAGCGAGCAAGAGGTATAAGACACCACCCACTGCCAAATTCAGTGATGGTGCATGGTGTTTGCTTGCCTCTTGCATGAGTAAATTATGTAAAAAAAATTCATGTAATTGTACTGAATTTCATATCAGCCTTTTTTCCCTCGAGTGTACAGAAGTGAAGAGTTACATTTAACTGGCAATGCAAGCCAAATTATGATCAGTGATGAATTGAGAGTTAATAAAAAAAATTAAATAATTTTTTTTTTTAGAGGAAGGGATATAGACTGCTCATACAGTTCATCAAAATCTGTAATAAGTTAGTTTCACATTTGAGCAATGGGATAAGGGTTGCAGGCAGAGATAGTTAAAGTCTATCATTTGTTTAGCCAAAATTTATGGGGGATAGTATAGATATTGATTATTTTTGTGGTGGGCAAAGGAGAGACCACTGCACATTGATTTCATGTGAAAGGTAACTTATCAGTAGAATTCAATCAAACTTCTTTTGAAAGAATTTTGAAAACAGGAATTGTTGAAATGGGTAAGACGAAGATAATACAAATATGTAAAGAAAGATCACCTTCAAGAAATTGAAGGGTTCATGTATTAATTACTTTGTGTTGCTTAGATTTGGAAATTCACATTAAAGGTTTAGGTCAATCATGTATTGATATTTAAGTTGTATATACATCAAGTCTTCAGTTGTTTTTATTTAGCACAAACCATCTGTCAGAAAACACAAAATAAAAAAAAAAAACATGAACACCCATTGCTCCCAAGATTCACACCAGGGTAATACCTTGAAGGTAAGGGTATGTCATAAAGTTTTTTTTTCTATAATTTAAATGAAATACAGGGCTAGTGATTCATATTCCTACATTTTTGTCACAGTTTAGTAGATTTCATCATGGTAGAATGAGGTTGGGGGTCTTTTAAGCTTATTACCAGACCTTTTGTCATGAAGCAATATTTGTCATTGAAAATGAACGCAGAAATGATTGACAGATGGTTTTCAAACAGGTTATTACAGTAGAATGCATGGCTTTCAAGTAACATCTGCATATGAGAGTAATCATTCATATGTTTTTGTAATATGGGGTAAAATACTTGAGAAAGGTTACATTTGAGCTGCAGAAAGTGAATCGAAAGTGCTATATTAACATAATCAGTGGTACCAACTGGAGAAAGCCTCAATAGTTCTATGCTACATTTGTGGCTGTAGTGATTGCTTGATAACTCAAAATTAAGGGTTATAGTAAATTATGTACACCAGAGGGCACTGTTAAAATTCATGTCATCAGGTCACATTGCAGAACAGATGCATGAGATTTTTTGGCATCGCAGATGTCTTTCCAATAAATGGAAAAAAAAAGTTGCAAGCTTTATTGTTACGAATAATGCGTAGTAACATGACTTTTGAAACTATCAAAATTAAGAGAAGAGTTTCTTCAAAATTATGTTTAATTCATATGCTGAATATGCTAAACGGGCAACTCTGTGTTGGTATGGCTGATTGCTAATTGTAGATAGTAGCAACGTAGATTTTCTTGAAATTTCTGCCTCTAGAGTGTAAAATTTTAAAGAAATGAAAAAATCTGTCAGTTACTCTAGTACAATATAAATGATTAAATTTACACCTGCAAGTCCTTCGGGAAATAGAACTCTTATAAATTGTGGTTAAGGAATATTTTCTTCATTATTTTTTTCCTGTTAATTTTGTTTTGTGAATGACCTTCCAGTATGCACTTCTCAAATTTGGCATCTCTTTACATTACACGATTTGTTATTCTGACTGCTAGACAAATTTTGATACAGTTCATGCAACTGGAGAAAAAAGAATGAATTTATCATCATTTCCAAAAAAAATTGAGACAGAGAGAAGTATTGATAGACCCTGGCATTGCATTCTAATTCTCATCTCTTCCCTGTCCAGAGAATTTTTGCAAAATAATCAAAAACAGAAAATGTTGAGATGGCACAAAGTACTAGAGGTAGTAATTTCTGCTGAATCGCATTTTGTTTACTGACTCGCGACTTTGTCCACAGGATACTTTTGTTGAACTTGTCTCTTCTTCAAGTTCAGCGATTTACTTGATTTGAATTTAAGCAAGTTTAAAAAGAAGCAGCACTGTTTTGCATGGGCAATCAGCACACAACTCCGTTCTTGCAAAAAAAAACCAGACAAACAAAAAATTGCGCTACTGACTTAAATATTGTCTGTCCATTTTATTTCAACTGTTGGTAGATTTTTTTTCTTTTGAGCAACACTAACATGCCGTAAATACTATACTAGAGAGATATTGTGATGTGAGTCGTGATCATCAAAAGTCTTGCATGTCAACATTTAACCCTTTCAACACCATAGATCGAAATGGACTGTTCTGAGACAATAGCAAAGAGCGTACCATTTTTACACTTGGTGTTGAAAGGGTTGATTAATATCCCAAATTCTGCTTGAAATTTCTCTTAAATTATTATGTAATGGGGTGTATTCATATAAGTATGAACTCAATTTATGAAAAAAAAAATTCTAATTTGTTCAAACTTGATTGCAAAACTAAGGCTTAACAAAATTTGTTAGCTTTACTTCTTTTGATGATTCTAAGTTGTTTTACAAATTTCACTCGTGTTTTTTTAGTAAAATTATAAACATGTACCAGTAATATCAATTTTGTTCTCTCAAATATGAAGTATCATACCGAAGTGTTGAAAAGGGACATCAACCTGAATTTTGTCTTTTTCATTTATTTAAAGATAAGTATGTACAAATGTATTTTATTCATTTCAAATACACCATGCTGTTGAACTATCTTTAGGGCAAGTAGTCAACTCAACAGATAGTGATACATAGGAAAATGCATAAGATTACCGTAGTATACCATCTATTAATACCTACTGACTTTGTTTTCATTTGCAGTTCTAATATGGTATCATTGTAATGGTACTAAGCACAGCCAAGTTTTAGATGATTTTCAAGAGCAATTTTATTGTCATACTTCTTACGTAGATAAACTCGAAAGTTGATAAGCACACATCTAGTTGGTCTGAGCGCCTTATGTAATATGTTCATCCATCTAAGAATTCTTTTTTATTACCACCAATTTAGATTCTGATTATTCATATTGCTTTACATTCAGAAACTTTAAAATTTGAAGTTCCCTTTGTTGTTAAAAAAAATACAAAGTTTTAAAGTTTATGAAAGCCATCCAGTTTTGAAAAGAAACATACCCATATTTTTGATGAACTTTCTGATTTGCAAAGGAAACACGCTGTTCTAAGAGTGCCTGTCTATCAAATGTATTTCTGAATTTGGGATTCTGTGAACACCTTGAATTCATTTTCGGCAGTTCATATTATTACATACCCAGGCCTGCTGTAGTGTGACTAAAATTGTGCCATGGATCTCACCACACACATTTTTTTTTTCTGTACCAGGTATTCTTTAAATTGCCCTTGAAAACTTCGAAAATCTTGCAAGGGTGATATTTCTTGTCACTAGTTCCTGCATGGGATTGTAATTCCAGTTTGTGGTACTTGCCTTTTAGTCGTTCCTCTTGACAAATGTTTCATCATTTTTCCGATCTTTCTGACCCACAGGCATCACAGAGAGAAGACAGCTATGAAGAAACTATTCGTGACCTTACACAGAGGCTAAAGGATGTAAGTGATATTACAAAATTGGAAATCATTTTCTAATTATTATTTCGAATGTCCTTTTCATTATTATTTTTGTTCTGTACGCATAACTCATTTCTTGTAGAATATGTTGAGAAAATTTTAATAATTTCTTCACTTTAATGAGGTACACAAGGTGGCGTTTACCTTTTTGTACCAAGATTAGGTATTATAGGAACATGTGCACCTGGCAAAAACCTCTTTATGAGATAATAACATCTTTTTGTACAAACAAATGCAAACATAGGAGGAAACATTGCTTTATTGTCAGACCATGATCATGAATTGTTGTATTGAAGGAACCTGCTCATCCGGGATACAACATATACTTTTTTGTACAAACAAATGCAGACATAGGAGTAAGCTATTGTAATAACATAATTATGTATTGTAGAATTGCAGGAACTTGCTCATCTGAGAACTCTTTAACTCTGCTTTAGTTTCTAATAAGTAAGCATTTATGCTCAAGCAGTATGTTCAAATGGCCATGGCTAATATGCACCATTGCATGAATATTGTAAGGGTATGCATGCACCAATGTCACAATCGTATTTCTGAGTAGATCTGAATAACAAATCGCAGTCCTGTTCCCAGTGGTAGAGAAAATAATGATAGGTCAGATATATCCAATGTTCTCATTTATTTCACAGTGCCAAACACATCTTCAGTGGTCACTTACTATTAAGACCCTCATTAATGAAATATTATTTAAGTGTTCTTTTAAGTGAGGATAGAGCAATTTAAATGAACAAGAAACAACCTACATACTGTCAATCTAGTTTTATTCATGAGGAATTTTAACTTTACGTAATTGCACAACAGAAACTACTAGCGAAAACAAATGTATCTCTGAATTTTACACATAAACACACTTTTTACAGCATAGGGTCATTCCCTTTTCCTGGGAAGTCATGAAAATATTCTTCTGTAAATAGATGTATCAAGACCATCGATGCGCCAAAAAAAATTTCCCTAAAAAATCTGGATTTGCAGTCAAGAATAGATTGTTAGTATCAAAACATACAGGTTGTAGGTGGAGGAGATTTATGGCCAGGTTTCACTGTTTGTTCAAGATTACCATTGTAAGAGCATGGTTTTCAATGGGTTTTTAACCCTTTCAAACCCAAGTATCAAAATGGTATGCTCTTTTCCTTTGTCTAAGACCAGTCCATTATGTTCTGTGGTGTTGAAAGGGTTAAGTAGGAGGAAAATCTGCCAGTTTAGGCAGAGTTTGAGAAGTGGATTGATTTATTATTCCTTATCAAAGCTTGATTAATTGTAGAAAAAAATAGCCAGTGAAACTGAGGGAGTAGATGGATAAATTTACCAAGAATTAGGGAGAAAAGTACAAGGGCTTTGTAAGAATGAGGCAGTGTAACATGTGAATTTACATTTCTGAACCAGGATCACTATCTTTTGAATTTCAGATTTTGTCAATCATTATAACAATGTTTACTTTGAATTGCACACAGGCTGAAAACCGTGCCACTGAGGCAGAGAGAACTGTATCCAAACTACAGAAAGAAGTCGACAGACTGGAAGGTAGGAGGATTTTTGTTTTCTGTCCTTTTAGGGGGATGTGGCCTTACTGGGCGTTGTCATATGTATGTTGTTAGAAATGCTTGATCAAGGAGGAAGTACAAATTTGTCAAGAGAGGGATACAAAGTGTCTTACTCATTAGTGACTCTTTTTCAAGTATAAATAAAATCAAAACTTAGAAGAACTATTTCCTTTTCCTACGAGTGTTGTTGTCTTTCCTTATAATTTAATACATGTCACTACCAGGACAGTGTCTCTATAATTTGACAACTTGACAAGTGCATCACATTTAAGTGAGATTTTTTTTCACTTAAATTTCGCAGATGTCGGTACTATTCTGTCTCTTGAAGTAGAGACAATCCTGGTGTGTGTGATATTAGGCAGGGGAGAGAACAACACTTTTAAGAAAGGGCAATGGTTGATATTGCGTATAAATAAATGTCATAACCCATCTTGTTTCCCTCTAAGACAAATTCACAGTCTTTCCTTACAAACCAACTAGAAACTAATATTTCCAATGTTTGATTTCACTGTGGCAATAACATAAGGCATGTATAGACATGTTTGTCGAGTATGTTCATGTTTATTGAATGTTGCATTGGTTTTGCAAACATTGAGTTTATTAGGTCCACAAAGAAACACATCTTCACCTTGTTTCAAACAGCAAACCCCCAAAGAAAAGCGATTAAAACAAAAACCAAGAAAAGTTGACATGATAGTAATCTATTATACAGCGCATACATGTACATGTATACATTACAGCACATCTGAATTCATTGACAGTCTGCAAGTGTTAAGTTTTCTTCCCAAAAGGAAAAGAAAGTCGCTGGCGATATTAATATATATAAATGCCTGTTTTTGTACACTTGAAAACAATCGACAACTGCAACAACATTTTGGAAAAAATAGAACTTTATTTTGTAAATCTAGTTGAGGAAATGAGTTATGTGAAAATGGTAATTGTGGATTTTTTGGTAGTTCTCTTAGATCTGAGTTTAGCTTGTTTGTGGCAATTTTACAAAAAATTGCACATCTTGATAGTGAGTATTCAGCGTTATTACCAATATCATTGTCTTCTTCTGTTGGTTCTGTTTTGTTTACATTCCATCCAGTTTCAGTGTTCCATTTATTCATTGTTGTTTTTGTGTTTTGGACTCTCTTTGAGAGTTTGTTTCGATAATTGCCCTAGACAACAGTTCACATCCATCACTCTATTGGTAACACCGGCTTTTTACAAAAATAAATATTCTGAAACAGATCTTTGAATGGAAATTCAGAATTATTATGAACTATTTGTTTTAGTATCTGGAATTTCTTCAGATACATCATTTGGTACTATTTGTCCTGGCGTAGTGGTTAGCATGTTTACTTTCTGACAGTTAGTCATGGGTTTAAATCTGCACCATGTTGCAATTGACTGTCCTTGTCTATTTGATGAGACAGTAAAAACCAAGGTCTTATGCCAAAGTAGGTGTCATAACGTTAAAGAACCCTCCATTCATTTTGGCCATAAGTGCCAAGCATAGGTCAGATTTGTAGCCCTTCATACGCACATGTTGTCATCTCCATATAAGTGCAAGTCTTCCTCACATTGACATTCAGACATTACACACGCTTACAGAATGATGTTTACAAAGTATACTTTGTAGTCGCTATTTTGTAATGTGCTAGGTGATGACCTAAGTTTCTCAAATTCTGACCTAGTTGCAAAAGAATGTATTGTCAAGACAATTAACATTGATATATGAAGATTCAGTTTGTGTCCTGCCAAATGCTTGATTTCACATATATTTGTACAGTGAACTCTCGTTACTTTAAATTTAGTTAAAACATGTAAAGTAGTCCAGTTCGTCATCATGTTTAGAGCTGTTCAGCCCGCTGTGGTAGGAAATGTATGATTGTACTAGGAAAAAAAACTTGTTTAAGAAATGGCATAACCTAATGTTATTCTACCTACCATGAATGTGCATTGTTTTTTTTTAATTTCAATGCTTGAATCCTTTCACATTTTGTCGTTTTCTAAATTAATATTGATTGAAGTCAAAACCAATTTGAGGTTTGCTATAAATGTTCCATGAGACAGAAGCAGGATGCAGTGTTCTCTGTAAAACTTATGGATTGTCGGGGGGGAGGGGGTACTTAAGATCGTGTCAAACTTTAAGAGGGGAGGACTTACATGTAAATTGCCCCCACAGTAGTTTATAGCATAGTTGTCTATCAAGATGCTTTAAAAATAATGTTTGAATGTAAAGTAACCTATCACTCAAACTTGCTCAATAATTGATAGATATGTAAATGAAATAGGGTGTAGGAAATGCAGATAGCGATGTGGTTAATTATTGCGCTATATTGGCCCGGGGAGAACACTGAGATTGATGTCTTATAGTTGTAAATACCGACAAATATACCCGACAAAAACAAATATGAAAGGATTTAAACACAGTGTTTATAGGCCATGCTTTAAGAGTCCAATCCACTGGTATGGAATTTTCTGTTCTGAAAGGGGGGCAGGTGTTCCTTGAAGCATATTATGCTCCAACATTTCTAGTAACTTCAGTGGAAATGACCTCACAGCATGGCTTTCTTGATTTGTTGTTGATTGAAACCATATTGTTGTGTTGAAACCAGTCATGCACCTTTGCATTCAAATTATCTGATGATTATGTAAATATTTACTAAACAGAATGTCGTTTTGTTTTTAAAAAGGGAATGCCTTAGATTCCTGTATTAAGTTATAGCAGATCCAATTGCAAGGTTGAATCAGTCAATCAATTAGTTAGTACCTTCAGAATGTTTTATAAAAACTTAATGTAAGCTTGCCTGATAGACAAGTTCTTTTTTACAAGATTTCATCTTGGCTTGTTTGAAATCAAATAAGCTATAATGAAAGATGAAGAAACAAAATTTCAAGCTACTGCCGAAAATCGAAATTGATCTTTTTTTTTATTTTGATGAGTCAAATCACATGACAGTAGCTAGACTGATTCAGACATCAAGGACAGGGATGTTAAAGACATTTACTGCATTTGATTTGCATGAATTTGCACGAGTTGAGTGATTTTGTAGGTGATTTGGAAAATGCAAAGCAAGCAGAGTGTCAAATGCGCCTTGAAATGGACCAGTGTTGGAATGAACTTGACAATATGTAAGGCCGCCAAGAATTGCTAGACTACACAATTTGTACAGGTTTGATATGGAATACTACCTCTCTTTCAAAGGGCTTTTGTCTCACATGAATAGCATTTTATCACTGCTGCAGCTGTTGAAAATGAGGGGGGAAATGAAATTGAAAGATACGAAATTTTTATTCAAGTTATAACCTCTAGACACTTTAAGGACCAAAGGCTAGACCTTCATTGTTGCCCTATGAACGCCATTGTAAATTAATTTTGGACTTGTGTCATCTTATTGGTATTTTCCATCTCTGAGCAGTAAAAATAGATGAAGCTTTATTTTTTTCCCCCGTAGTTTTGTTACCATCATCAGAACATTCATCCCGCGAACAATGACCTGAGCAAGTTAATCATTATGTCCTCTTGCTCCCCCCTTTTTTTGGCTATTGCATTCAGAAGTTAAAGATACAGTTCAAGAGCTGTCAACTTATGTCATTTAGTGGTATTTATGAGAAACAAGTAGTCCTTTGAAAGAGACATTTTTCAACATATTTTCAAGAGATGAATTAATGAGATCTTAGTTTTATTGATTGTCAGAATGATATTAAATCTAACAACAACTTTGCATCATGGCATGTTAGCATGAACTACCTTAGGGTTTTCTTTAATTCTTCTTAAAAAAAAATTGTAGAGTACATTTGTCTTTCATGTGTAGAATTTCATTTTTCATCCATGAATTTGGGTCTTAGATATATTGGTTGGGGTGTCTGAAAAGCCTAGTGGTTAGTGCACCGGCTCATCACCAATCTGACTCGGGTTCAATCTTTGGATCTGCAAGGGAAATATTAGAAAGGTATGGGGTTGCGCCAACTCAGATGCATGGATTTTCTCCTAGTACTTCAGGTTCCTCCTAGAGCAATGACCCCTGCGGGTCAACATAAGGGCCAATGAAACACATTATATATACTTAAATAACCCGTTTGTTAATTGTCGTAAACTTTTGAGAAAATTGGTATAGGGCCAGCTAAAGCTCTGTGGTAATATAATGACCTGTTATCAAAATGATAATGACTTCAAGTCCAGCCCTTACATGACTGGTTCCTTTTTGTCTTTCGGAGTTCAAATTACAAACTCGTATTTAAGACCCTACAGAATGTTCATTGGATGCCAAGGATACCCCTAAGTCCTGCAGAGTAGTAATGTTTGCAGAATACTGTTGCATTGGTATGACTTGTTTGAAACCTTTTTTGGAAGAAAATGTCTGTTAGGAAAGAAATATAGACAAAGGTCCTCTAGTTGTTGAAAAAAAACTTCTTCCTCGTTTGTTTAAAGTACAAGTACCGATAGTTTACATGACACCCGTTTCAGATTTGGGGTGCTATAAATGACTCTTTGTTTTTCCTTTCAATGCTTTGAAAAGACGTGCATGTACTTGCACACCAGTTTTCCAATTTACATCAGATCGTAATATTTCTGTTTTGAACCCTTTCAGATGAACTGCTTGCAGAGAAGGAGAGATACAAGGCCATTAGTGACGAACTGGATCAAACCTTTGCCGAGCTTGCAGGATATTAGTCACTCCATACCCTCACCGATAACTTGTTTCAGAAGGCAATACAACTGCCTTCGAACGTTCTCAAGTGTTCTCTGGTCAACAAAGAAAATTGAGGAACAGACTTTGTTATATGTGAACATTTTTAAATTTAAATTTCATCTGTAATATATAGGAATTCAAATTATAATGTGCTGGCTGATCAGCAAGATGGCAACAAAATTTATCATGACTTGACTTTAGGGAGGGTTGGGGTTAAAAAGAAATGAGAATGACATGGGTTGAACCATGCTTATTAACCTCCATAATTTTCTCTGTGTATGTATGTAAAATGTTGTTCAAGTAATGATCTGTTTTTTTCTCTTTTTTTCGTGCTGTTAAAACTGGGCGAGGTTACTACAGTAAGAAATGTTTATAGTGTATTTTATATATTTATATACGTGTATATATATACTGACATATATATATATCCTATATCTACCATGAGAAGATTCATTTTTCGAATCACTGCTGAGCTGCCAGACATGAGAAATACTGCATGTCAGGAAAATGCTGCAAAGGCTCGGAAGCAGTTACTTGATCTCTCCCAAGCAGTTGCATGATGGTAGTAACCTTGTTCAATTTTAACAAGAAAGAAGAATGTCTTCACCAAAAAAAAAGTTCTGGATAGATATTGTGTAGTTCTCAGTGGTGGAAATTTTTACGGCTTATAGGAATGGCAAAGAAAATCAGAAAATTAACTGCTAGACATCCGATGCAGTTTGTTCGTAGTCCTCATGTATCGACCAATCAGATCAAAGTGTTCCACCACAAAAGTTTATGTACCTATTCGACAAAAGGCAATATCCAGCTTACAGTGCCATTTTTTTATGCATTTGAATTTCCACCTCTGGTATGGTGACCATTTTGTTTTTCTTCTGTTGCCCTGAAACACTATCTAAGAAATGATGTATTAATGTACATGGGATTGATTTAAGTTGCATGTCAATGTGTATAGAGGATTAATCGTATCCTGAGACTTATAGCTGGCTAATATTAAAAGTACAGGAAACCAACTTCTTTTTCTTTCTCTTTATAGCTCTGTCAACAAATCTGTTTTTCTCTATTAAACATACTTATACAACACAAGGTTTTTATCCTTCATTATCAATGTAATTATATATTTTCTTTTTCTTGTTTTTTTTTACTATTATTATTTCTTTGTCATAGACGTACTAGAAGTTTGTAGTATATTCGCAGGTCAATATTAACTAAAGACTCCACATTTTATGAACAAGAGAATGGATGGTAGTGTTGTCATGCAGTGATCACGTGATTGATAATAGATGAACTTTATAGCTTAATTCAGCTTTTCATTTTGCATTGTCCCTGGATATTGCCATCTTGTTTTTAACCAAAATAAACTTGTATTGCTTATCTTACTTTTTGTTACTTCAATCTCTGAAAAGTATTCTAGACTTGTTCTAAACTCTTGCGTTCTTCTTTTGAAAGAATATCTAACTAAATGTCGGATAGCAAAAGCAAAATTTGATCTCCAAGATCTTTTTGTTGAGAAGTCAATATGTCTTGTAATTTAACAGGTATTTTCAGACCAAAAAACTATGTAAGGACATGTCTAAGTACAATTTACACGCTTCCTGACACCACATAATTTAGGGCACATCTTTCAACTAAAATTTAAAGAAAGAAATATTATAATTGGTTTTCCAAAGTGTTTTGCCTGTACTTTTCCTGGTTAGCAAAACGATAATAAACCCGCATGCACTTTTCTCAAGATTCCCGAAGTTGTGGAAGACTACCGATAGGTTTCAATAGCATCAATTTTCTTGGAGTTATTTCCCTTTGTCTGCCATGTTGGGGGTCCATGAAGAATATTCTATGCCTAAAGCAACCAAATTACAGATCCTGTTTCTGCTTACTGGGGGTTATTCCTTGAATATTTACTGTGCTGTCACAATTCATTAAACCCCCTCCCTTACATAAATACTTGCATTGGGTCGAAAATCAGACAAACTTTGCCATACAAATCCTTCAAATTTGGCATAATAATGAATAAAAATCTCCAATCTGACCCCTAACAAGGCTGACAAAGGGAAATAACTAAGAAAATTGATGCTAATGCAAGCTATCTATTGTCTTTCAAAATCTTGAAAATATGGAAAATCGTAAATCTTGGGAGTTATGCTGGTGAAAATGGCAGTTTTCATGGTAACGCTCGCGTTCAGTGCAATGGAATCAAACGCATTTGAAATGAAAATTTGCCTAACTATGGTAACGTTCCAGAGGATTTGAACTTCTATATAAAAATACAGGTGATAATGGAAAACAATCATGTACCACATGATATCCTATGACGTTTATGCGGGATTGTCGTATCTGTTAGTGTTGGAATGACGCTAGAAGACGTCATCCCGCACTTACGTCATTTCAGCGGGAATATTACGTCATTGGAGATACTTGTACCGCACAAACGTCATTGGTTATCACGTGGTACAATAACGTTAACCATAGAGGAGGAGAACTGCATTTTACTAAGGACAACTTCACGTCACCAGCGAATAAATCGTAGTATAGTGTATTTAAATCTGCACTGCTCACGTCTTGCAGTTAAGAATCTGCTACTGTGTCCACCTTCAAATATGAGGAACTATGGGGCTTTTTCTATAAATAAAAATCCTGCACTCAAAATCACTCGTTTATCTTTCAATAAAATTGTTTGTTTCGACAATTTACTCCATAACTACTTTTAATTTATCGAAAAAATTCAAAGTTCATTACCAGTTGAAAGTACTGACTTCATTAAGACAACGAGCGGATTTTGATGGTATGGATTTTTATTGAAAAGGATTCGGGGTAAAAAGAGTACACATAGACGGTAGTTTCTTCGTAGGGGCCTACCCGAGAAGAATTTGAAATTAGATGGCAAAAATATGGCTTATTAAATTGCCTTTACCGAACCATAAAGTTCAAATTACTTTGATACAGGGTTTGGTCCTATTTAATATGTGGACATTCTTAACACGGTGCATCTCAATCGGCACAATTAGAAGATATAGAGCATGAAAATTTTTAAAAAAATGAATCGAATATTGGTTTGTTATCACAATCAAACGTGTTTTCAAGACACGAGTCATGGTTTTCATGTTTCTTCTTATTGAGTCGGTTGAAATATAGGCTAAATGAAGTGATCAAAGAAGTTAGAGTAGCCCAATGATTTATCTTAAAGCGAGCTGTGTTTAGACTACTTGTTAGGCCTATGTAGGCACGACGCTAATTTATCCTCAAGATCACCTTTATGCCAAGCAACGATTTGTTTGATGTGTCGCTCAGGTTAGTCTTGTCCCATGATCCTTTGCGCTACTCTCCTTGTATAGTAGCGCAAAGGATCATGGGACAAGACTACGCTCAGGTGCGCTCTTAAGTGAGGCTGAACAAGACCGGAAACGAGAAATGGACTGAAATCCAGAATAAAGCGAGGTGACTTACTTATAGATATGATATATTGGAGGTTTGTCTGTAATGCAGATGACCATAGAGTCGATCTAATTTAAATTCGATATTCAGTATGCATTACACGAAGATCTAAAATGGAATTCCATTGACGGGTCGAATCCAATGAACTCGTACACGACTGGACATTCAATTTCTGATTGAAGAAATTTGATTGGTCATTAGCCGAGGTCATGGAATTTGCCCTCTCTGGGGTTTCATTACACTACGGGTAAAACTTGCAGAAGATCGAATTTTAATTTGATTGCCAGAGAGTAGGACAATCGAAACCGAGGTTTCATATCACAAAAAGTGCCGACTAGTAAAGAACACTCGTTGGGCAACGACAAGAATTGCCTAGCACAGGTCGGAACTGTCGCCCTTCAGCGACATGTGGTGACTTCTCCATATAAGTGAAAGTCTCTTGAAAGGGAATTTGAAGAAAAATACAACCAGAACCAAAGATTATGATAACCCTGGCGTATTGAAGATGGCCCAGAGCTGACTGCAACAGCGTAGAAAGTAAATTTTAGAAGCATTTTGTATTAATAAACCATTGAGTGGTGTTCAAAGGCTTGTACATGTATTGTATTGTATTGCATCCGCAGATCTATAGGAATTTGCAAAGTATATACCAATATTGGTCAACTATGCGCAGATTCTCATTTTAAAAGGGTCAAGTTTTTCCTTTTTACAAGTTGGACCTCCCTGAAAAACAACGACCCCCTGGAAAAAAATCCTGGATCCGCGCATGTATTGTGTTAATGTTGTTTAACGTCCCACTCAAGAATATTTCACTCATATGGAGACGTCACCGTGTGCCAGTGAAGGGCGACAAATCTTGCCTATGCTCGGCACTGCTGGCCGTAGAGCAGGGAGGGTCCTTTAACGTGCCAACACCTACTGTAAAGCAATCATATGACGAATGTAGAGACGCAGACACGATCAAAAGTAACTTTTCAGTATTAATATTTGAAGCATTGGCTTCCGTATTCGAATCTGGATCCGCTTTATTCGAATGTGAGGAATTGTGCAGATTTACTTATGGAAGAGTAAACGATCTTCACCGATGTACATGCCGGATAGGCTTACACTTCACTATTTTCAACCGCACTGTAAAGCCACGTAAAAACAACACGGACGGTTGTTGTTGTTTATTGTTGTTTAACGGCCCACTCAAGAATATTTCACTCACCGGAAGACGTCACCGTCTGCCGGTGAAGGGCGACAAATTTTGCCTATGCTCGGCACTTATGGCCGTAGAGCAGGGAGGGACCTCGGCTTACTGTCTCATCCGAAAGACAGGGACGGCCTGCAACACGGGAGGGTAACGAAGATTTAATGAAATCCGGGCTCAGTACCATAAAACTTAAGAATTTTGTTGAAGTCTGAGAATTTTTCTCAAATCCAGCAAATATTGAGACCCAATTCGCCAAGAACAAAAATCTCAAGTAAGCTTGTAAGTTTTATTGCACCAAGGTCCGATTTTAAAAGGGGTCCAAGAACTGAAAGCTTTTTCGATAACCACCAACTTTTGCGTTAACGATGTTGAACCGGGTACAAATCGTAGAACTGGTAGTTCATATATCGGATCTGACCTCTCAGTCAGGGAAAAGTTATCGCTTTGATACTTCACATGTGGACTCCTCATTACTAGGGCTTTCACATAGGGCCATGAATTTTGACCTAGTGACCTTGAACTTTGACCTACTTTGTTTTTGCCGTGTTTAGTGTAAAATGACAATTTCAATCTCGCTGTACATGTAGTAATACTGTGGCGAATCAAACCCTTATGGCCTTCAGAAGTGTAACTTATTCTTAATAAGGACTGTATCCTAAAATGAGGACTTTTATATGTCCAAAATCAGTCTTGAGATGTCAATGTTCAGTAAAGCCCAAAGGTTTTAGATTACAGTCTAAATTGCCTGTGATCCATGAAATTAAATTCACCTGAATTAAGAGACAACTTGTCAGATATGACCATAATTCTCATTTTCTAATGGTCAGTCTCAAATAGCGTGTTTGACTGTACTTGTATCTGAACGTTCATCCAGTCTTGATCGTTGATTCTGCAAATGCAAAAGAAGTCCAATGAGCCACGTGCTGATTTTTTAAGTTTTGTGGATGCCAGAATTTCTTAGAACTAGAGACGTATTTGTGTTATGTACTGTCATTTGCTATCTTTTGATTGTTTACAATCAAAAGTTAGCAAATGACAGTACGTCTCTGTAAGAATGGCAATAAAGTATTTTTCCTGGTCTAAGCGAGACAACTCTCATTTGGAGAAACGCTGTGAAATGAACTTCGAATTGCTTTCTACGCAACTGCCACTGGAAATGAAATATGCACTCTGTGTTTCATTATTTTATTTCAATAAAAAAAGCTACCTATGTACAATGATAAAAGTGAGTATTAGTAATGAAAAGATGGATATATTTTTGTCAAGTGCACTGCTTTGTGATGAAGTACTTTTGCCGATGACGCTACCGGTTCGAGTGAATGATTTGTCTGTGGGTGGATACACGTAAACGTCGTCAGGAAAACCTGCAAAACATTAAAGAGTACATTGTACATCGTTATATTTCCCAGGTATAGACTGTAGTAAGGAAGTCGTTAAAATGATACTGGTGCGAAAATACACTAGACTAAAATTTTAAACCAGAATACTTATGCATATCTTCGGTTCCTTATATAGAAGGCAGTCTGAGGCAGAGGCAGCGCAAAAAAACCACGGGGAACCGAGAATGGTTCATGTACAGAATATGAAAAATCATTAAATGGGACCCAATCTAATAGTCACTTCACTTGGGGTATAGTCCAACTTCGGTCCCCGTGATATTTGGCTCTCCAGTTGGATGAATATTAATGAAATTCCACAAAATTATAACGAGAAAATCCAAAATCTTCCTCCACAAGCTCTATGGGAAATCCAAGGATGAAGCCCAACTCACATCAAATCTCAGTCTATTTATCCTTGTTCTACTATGTCATCTTCGCCAGCCAAGGACTTACGATCCGCTCCTCGTCGGAGAGGAGAGGAGCGGATCGTAAACCCTTGACTAGCGAAGATGCTACCAGATAAGCTATTTCTACTTCACTTTGGTATGGTATGGTATTGTTGTTTACCATCAAGAGTATTTCACTCATATGGAGACGTCACCGTGTGCCGGTGAAGGGCTACAAATTTTGCCTATGCTCGGCACTGCTGCTCGTAGAGCAGGGAGGGTTCTTCAACGTGCCAAAACCTACTGTGACACGGGACCTCGGTTTTTACTGTCTCATCCGAAAGACAGGGACGGCCAACTGCGGAGTGACGCTATGCGGCGCGAACACGGATCTTTCGATTCGCAGTCGAACACGCTAACCACTCGGCCCACTTCACTTTACAAATATACAAATGTAGGCCTTTTTTACACATATAAAATCAAACCTGACTCAGTGTAAAGGAAACATTTACAAATAATCTTAGACATGTGACCTCTAAAAAAGAGGTAAAAAAATCAAGATTTCTTAATAATGTCATTTCAACGTGATCCTTATAAACGGGTAACCTTTATACAGAGGTGACCAATCTGACAAGTTCGAATACCTGGAAATTTTAATCACCCCGGGCCCTTCTTGAGTTATGTAATGATGAATCATTTAGCACTCATTTATAAATGCCCTTCACAAATCATTTTAGAACTTAAGATGAGTACACGAAGAAATTAATTTTCTTACCATATATTGTAAAATTTTCCTCTGCTTTGCCTATCACATTTGATACACTACACACGTATATACCCGAGTCTATCGTCGACATCTTAAGTAGGTATAAGAGAGAAACCACAGTTTCATTGTCAGTTTTCAATTCCATAATATCAAAATGATCATCATCGTCGATTATATTATTTTCTTTGGTCCATATAATATCCATGGGCTGCTGTCCTTTAGCCTGACATTCTAACAATACTGATCGCCCGTATGGTACCAGAAATGCGTGCATGGGCTTCCATATTGCTGGAACCCCTGTAACATGAAATGATTCTATTGTAAGTTTGTACATGTATTTAAATACATCCCATTTTATTCGCGAGAATTTTATGTTCGCGTAATTACGCGAGATCACTTACTCGCGAAGATAAAGTTCTCGCGTAACATACTAACATTAGGATACATGGACCATGTAACATGAACAATTTAAGTATTATACTTAACATGCACGCAATTTACCAATTTACAAATATAACAACATGACACCATGACGTA
>JACSZP010007358.1:0-17316 GCA_016161895.1 Pinna nobilis | reverse complement strand
ATATATTTCATTCTATCTTATTTATATAGATTTCTCTCATAACAAATTTCTTTACAGAGCGGCAAAGTATCTCAGAGAGTGTGCTAGTAGTCGTTTTATTGCTGTACTCGGATTCTTCATCTCAATCCCAGCATTTCTCATAAGTAAGTGGCAATACATTAAGAAATGGATTGATTTTTCTCTCTGAGTAATAAATCTTATCTCAGACATAAACATGAGACTGACCTAGACGTCTTAAATTCATTGACATATACATAATGCACTAAAACATTGCAAAGAGAACTTATGTTTTCGAAGACAACCGAAGTATTTAGTATTTGCTTAACTGTGTACTGTCCATTTTGAAGTTAAAGAATTTTGGAGATTTGAAGAATTGTTTTTGTATTCATAAAGCACGGTGATGCATTTTTTTTTATCAGATTACGTTGATTTAATTAAACTCTGTTCGGTAAAATGAATTACTCAGGGAGACGGACATTTGTGTCATGTGCTATTTCATTAACTGATGAAAACATTTGACCTTTCTTTAAAACCGTAATTAGTAAATTAGTAATCTTTCAAACATATCAGTACCCGATATTCATATC
The DNA here is from genome assembly GCA_016161895.1 of Pinna nobilis. Lineage (NCBI taxonomy): Eukaryota > Metazoa > Mollusca > Bivalvia > Pterioida > Pinnidae > Pinna > Pinna nobilis. The sequence goes on along the minus strand of JACSZP010007358.1, from coordinate 16,729 downwards.
ATCCGACTTGATTCAATTGCAGTCCTTTGGACTCCGGTATAAGATGCCGGATTGCATCCCGCAATCTTTACAAAACAAACGTGTACAATGCTTAACGGACCGTTGAGAATTAATAAATATTGCGTTTAATCATCTAAATTATCTTTACTTATTGTAATCATACCATGGGTTACCTAGGGAAATCATACATGTACATACATCGAACTATTGAGAAACTCTAAGAAACTAGCAATAACTTGGCCTTTTGAATATCCCTTTTCTGTCTGAACAAATTGTTAAAGTGCCACAGATGATTCGATATATACCGATGAATTGTTGTCACAGCGAGATCAAAACTCGTTATTTCAGTGTAATATTTCGCCTAAAATATCGGTATTGTATCAACTTTATTTATAATTACAACGATTACTAATTGAAACAATTCTTCATTGGTTAGGATAAGGATTCATTTCCCGCTTATTCCATTTGCATTAGACTACAGACTTTCATCTATTGTTAATGGTTAGAAGTGGATGCTTACTAGTACTTCTCCATGATGCCTTTTACCATCTCTGGTTTTCCAGAGGTCCATGTTTATTTATTGTTCCCTGGTTTTATATATTATCTGCTGAATATTTAAGGTGATCTATACTTTGGTGTCTGTGATTTGGATAGTTTCACGTGTTCAGGTCTATAGCATTTGTCAAGAAAAGTATTTTGTATAACTTTAATGCAGTCCTTATATGGAGGCAATCTTGAAAGTATTTGCTTGTAAAAAAGAACACAACGATGAGAGAGTTGTATAGTTTGATAATTGCATTGTACTGATTCTTGTTTTTATTTTACTTTCAGCAATCATCATATATGCCGTCTTACGGCTTCAATACTCTCCTGCCATTATAGCGACGGTGATATTATCGTTTGGTGTTTTATTCTCCATTCTTTGTGTAATGCAGAACTGTTATCATTGGTATGTGGAATTATCGCGTGCAAGTCACGGACTGCCAGTATATGACGGAAGTGACGCAAAACAAATCGAAAAGAAGAAACGAGATAATCATTTGAATACACTGGTGTAGAAAACATGTTCATCATTCTTTGTTCGCTTTCGCGGGGCTCTTTGCATCTCATTTCCAAGTACGGTTTCCATAACAACAAATCAAAAAGTGAAATTTCTTATATGATGTATTATGTTATAAATATTGTAAAGACGTTCTATGTGAAAACGATTATACACTGCAATCCCAAGAGATACCGTTTAATGTGTGGATGTGTGTGATCATAAACTCGTTTATTTCGTGTGTGAATTTGTACAACCTACATGAAAAGATCATATTCAGACATATATTAGAGATCCGTGTGTCTGACGATGTGTTTTGTAAGGACTGCAATTGAATCAAGTCGGATGATATGAAGTTCGTATTTAAAATCTTAAGGCCGTGAAACTGATTTAATGTATTCATTGTATTAAAAATGTTTACTCATGGATTACGAAATCCTGTCTATTATGTTGTATTACGGCCTTAATGTATTGAATATTCGTTAAATGTTTAAATATCTGTGGATCTCCACTTACAATTTTATTGTACAACACGAAATAGTACTTATTTATTTTATATAACTTATGAATATGTGAAGATTTTTATATACACATATGTGAAGTGAGAAATATAGTATTAATCTATCATTAGCATGTTGTTTTATTTTATATATCTTACACTTCTATCCTTCGATGCTTGTTACGGCAGAGAAGCATTGAGGCATTGCTGTCAATTTGAACATATGTTAGTCACCTCTTAACATTATAACTCGGTATTTAGGAAAAATCGCCGATATAGCTTTAACCAAAACGGTTACTTTCACCTACTAAGTATTTGCGATTATATCTCGTTGTTGTTGTATTGTTGTTTAACGTCCCACTCAAGAATATTTCACTCATATGAATACGTCACCGTGTGCCGGTGAATGGCGACAAATTTTGCCTATGCTCTGCACTGCTGGTCGTAGAGCAGGGAGGGTTCTTTAACGTTCCAACACCTACTGTGACACGGGACCTCGCTTTTAACTTTCTCATCCGAAAGACAGGGACGGCCAACCGTAGAGTGGCGCTGCGTGAATCGAACCCCTGACCTTTCGATTCGAAGTCGAACACGCTGATAACTCGGCCACGGAGCCCCCTTGATTATATATAAAATTGAAGTACCAAAGGATGTTAAAAAATCCTAGTTCGAAAATAATGACGGTCTCAAGGTGGAAAACAACTGCAAATCCTTATCGAGATGGGACCAGGTGTCCGGAAATGTATAAACGATTTACCAGTTGCATTCTCCAACACGTAATATAAGATTACTTAAACCGGGAGGTAGAACGTACCGCTGCGGAAGTGACTGGTTCCCTGTACTTCGGATCCTACACAACAAATTGAGGTCCCGTATCGCAATATGTATTGGGATGTTTAAAATCTCTTACTGCTTAACAGCTGTTAGTGTTAGACATAGGCCAAGAGATGAAGTAATTTACTGGCAAGCTGAAGAAGGCATGCTTTCATTCATGAACGATTCATGGGTGGGGGCAAATATCGTCTACATTTGGGTATGTAGGGAAAATATGATAAGCTGCTGAAATGAATCATGATTACATTTAGGTTAAACGTTAATTGTAGTTAGTATTTCATATCTGATTACTTGATAAGTCTTACAGAAAAGGTAAGGGAACAAAAGAGAAAAAAAAGAAGAGATTTCAGAGGACAATTGCTTTCCGTCCGCGTGAGATATAGTTAAAGGGAGATAAATCTTATGCATACACGTTTTGATTTGTCTGTTGGTTTAGTTGTATTCTTGTTTAGCGTTCCACTCAAGAATATTTCTCTTACATGGAGACGTCACCTTGTGAAGTTGAATGGGCGACAGATTTTGCCTATGCTTGGCACTTATGGCAGTAGAGCAGGGAGGGTCCTTGAACATTCCGACATTTACTGCGACACGGGACCTCGGTTTTCACTGTCTTATCCAAAAGACAGGGATGGTCATTCTTGGATTTGTAATAAATTCATTCAAGTTTTTAAAAATGACAAGAAAATCAACATTAAATCCAAGTAGCGAGCTTTAAAAATATTAATGTCAAACATGTTCCATGTCAGCAATGGTTAAAGCAATAAAAATATTCTATATATGGATTTGTGAATTCATATGGATATAAAAATATTCATAAATGAGATCCCATTCCATTGTAAAAAGTTTGAACATTTATAAAGTTAATTTTAATCGCCAGATAAGGCTAGAAAACATGCATATGTTGGCATGCAGTTTTATTTTTCAAGGAGCGTTGTGTCTTCGTTGGTAATGTTTGTGAGACCATGGGTTCGAATCCGCTAAGAAGAGACGAGAAAGGTTTAATTTGCCCTTTAGCCTGCACTCAAAATAACGGACCCGTGTCACAGTAGCTGGCGACATGACAGAGGTCCCTCACTGACCGTAAGTGCCGAGCACAGGTCAAATTTGTTGCCCTTTACTGGTAAGTTTTTCATACAGTTGAAACATTCTAAAGTGGGAGGTTCAACAAAATACATGTACAACAACACAACCAATTTTCATTTATTCCTCTCAGTGAAAGTCTACCTACAACCATGCCTGTGAAGTCATGATGCCTATCTCTCTTTGACGTATTCTACCTAAAGTATGTATCATATTGGTAAACAATTCTTAATTAAAAATTTATCATGCCTTGTTTCCTAATGAAATCTTCACGCCCAGTCTTTTGGTCCCAGTTTTAACTCGTCAATATTAGACCTTTAGTGAATAGAACACCGCAACTCCAAATGCCATTTAACACAAATTAAATGAAAATTTGCTACAAGACAAAATTATTCGACTTAAAAGTATAACCACTTCGTACGCCTGCGTCATTTTTCCCTTTTCATTTCTAGTTTTCAATAGATTCTGGAAAATTAAGATATTATCATAAAATTATTTAACATAAGTCAAAACAGTGTTTGTATTGTTGTTTCAATCAGACATTTTAAAGATGTTTGATAATTTAGCCGACAGATACTATATTGTATATACTTGTACCCTTCCAACAATTTATGAGTGTCTTATTTACACGATATGTTGATCTTTTCTCGAACAGACTGGTGTTGAACTGAAAGATGATTAAGATCTGAAATATTGCAATTGGACATAAGTTCAGATATAGGTGAAAAATAAGAGGTTAAGAATTGAATCGACTTTAATGTTATATTTTTCAACACAAAAATGATAAAAAGCGAATGTGGAGGAAATTGCAAAAATCGAAATGAAAATGAAAGTACCTTGGACTTGAGATGATGTAAAAAAAATGTTGTAATGTAATTTATAATTAACCGTTATTTCGTACGTAGTATATACTGTAAATCCAGAAATTTTTGCGAAAAGTTATCTTTCGAACGATTACAAATCAGTAGTTACGTCATTGTTCGCAATAAATGTTCGCGTATGTAAATGTTTACTTAGTAGTTTATACTATATGACGCATGCTAATGTCAGGTTAGAATATTAAGCAGAACTTTATTTTGGCTAATAAGTGCTATCGCGTAAATACGCGAAAATAGAAATCTCGCGAATAAAACCGGGTCTACAGTAAGGAAGAGTAATTGGTACCGAGTTGAGTCGGTTTGTTTCATTCCGAAACATGCAGCCGACTTTACTTAAGCCTCCAATTAGATAAACATTTGCTGTATTCAAAACTAAAGGGTATGTTGTTGTAGCTTTATGGTTGTTTAACGTCACACTCAAGAATATTTTACTCATATTGAGACAACACCATGTGCTCGTGAAGGTCGACAAATTTTGTCTATGTTCGGTGCTTATGGCCGTAGAGAAGGGAGGGTTCTTTAACGTGCCAACACCTACTGTGACACGGGACCTCGGTTTTTACTGTTTCATCCGAAAGACAGGGACAGCCAACCGCGGACTGGCGCCGCGCGGATTCAAACCCCGGACCCCTCTATTCGAAGTCGAACACACCAACCACTCGGCCACGGCGCCCCCTAAAGGATATGCAATTGTAGCGCAAATATTCTCAGACTGAACCTATGTCTTGATAGGAAATGGCAAGAAACACTTAAAAACCAACTTTCCCGGACTTCATGAGAACCTTTCACTGGATTATCAATTCCATAAGGTTACATGTATATACTTTCTCAATAATTTGAGCTTAATATTAAAGTTTAGGATAGTTTCTTCTTAGGTACCCAATCTTTAGTTACAACTCATTCTCACGTACCAAACTTTCATTATCTTAACAGAAAATATAAAAAAAACATAATCTGATCACTTTTCAAATCAATATAGAGAGGACAAATATGTATTTGGTTGGAACAAAATAAACGAAATAATGTTGGTAAAGGTTAAAAAGTTTATTTAAATGATTTAAATCTAAGTCGTAAAAATCTAATATAACAAAGGTCAGTCGATATTTCTGTTGTATATTGAATTAATACATGGAAATAAACAAGCGTGGTGTTGAAATGGATGATTTTAGAAATTTGCTTATATCATTTACTTTTTGGACCACTAGTATAACAGTATTTAGGTCCTCGTCGATTTTCTCTTCATACAAAATATTTGGATTATAAAGTGAACAGTTTTTATATTGAAAATGAAAGAAAGAAAAAGAGTTCTGGTCATATAATCGACAACGCTTAGATAATTATATATATAAATGCACATGTTCATAACAGAACATATCGGCATTAAATCCCTTCATTCACGAATGCTTATTAGATATGTTCATTGATATTTGGGTACTAATGTTTCGTAGAAATGTCCGAAGGGATCCGAATGAGCTTTGTGTTATGTCAAGTCGTTAAATCTTGTAAGTTATAAATACTTATGCAGAATCAAACAAATCGAATTGAATCTATTTAGTTCTTTGTTTAACATTAATGTTGAAATAAGAATTCCAATTAAACCTGTGAACAATATTCCGGAGGAAATGTAAGTCAATAGTAAGGGAAATAATATAAATACAAGTAGCTATCAACATAAAAAATAAAAATATCAAAATTATAAGAAAGTTATATATGACTGGATATCTTAATATTTATATCATATCTTTGTTAAATCAATTGAGCGCATGTAATTTAGCGTTTTCCGAGCCCGCAATGCATTGGGTTTTATAACAGGGCTTGCTGGTAACACCTCTTTGACTGGATTGACTCCTTTTGGCGATTTCGATTTGATCTTTGAATAAATGTACATCACTGTGAGGACGATGATGATAATCAGTAAAATCAGGATTATCGGAAGTAGAGCATCTGAACGCATTTCATTCTGGTTATCTGAAAGAGAAGAATTTTTATTAGAAAGATATCAACTGCCAGTTGAGTTTTATAAACTTGCCGATCAATAATATTTCCCTGGTATAAAAACGTCACCAATGGTCGGATACGGACTTCATTCATTTTGGTCAATGCCTGGCATTTGTGGTAATTAGGAGTCGGGCGTTGTTAACAAGTAAATACCTTCTGTGACTCGGTGTCTAGTATTTTACTATTTGATCCTATAGACAGGAAATGCAAGCCGCTCCTCGCTGAGGTTAGACAATATTGATGTGATGTATATCATTTGTTATAACATGTTAAAAGTGACCTCATATGTTATGTTTATAATGATATTATAAATTATTGCGCAGAAGTGAGGTAAAACTTGATGTATCAAAGCATGTGTGCGGTGAGGTACCGAGTACATCGCACTATACAATTATTGCACTATTCTTCGGTCTCGGTCGATGTTTTATTTGAAATCCATAAATTATCATATAAAACCAATAAAAGTGCAGTAATTGTTTTATTACATTTCATTTTGACGTTCAATCTTCGAATAATACAAATCTTGAAATTACTTTTGATTAATTTCGTTGAATGTTTTTTTCTTGCACAGGAAAGGCCCGATGGCAAGGAGACTGTTGGTTGTCATACCAAAAATGTCATAACTGTGCAAAATGATAAATTATCCGGTTTACAGCGCAATTTCATTAGAAAAATAGAACACATGGCCGTGTCTGGACACATGGAAATTCAGATAAATAAATTATCAAATTTTCAATGGAGTCAATACGGTAAACAGGCCACCAAATTTACTTTATTTTTCGAACGTGTGTTACGAAAAGAGTTGGTCGGCACTTTTCAGTGAAATTGACGCAAACAGAATGTTCATTTCACATCAATAAAGTCTCGCATTACTGCCTGCAGGGTACTGCGTAGAATGAGTAGTTAATAAAACTTAACATGTAACTTTGATTACTTGATCATAATTGTAAACTCATTATCTGGAGAGTATTTTTTTTCCTGAGTCAATTAAGAATCTCATTGGTCTCACTATTGTATCATGATAGATATAACTTAGTATACAGTTAATCCCATTTATATTTGAACCCTGATTTATGAAAATCATGTGAAATGAGAAACGGTGTTGAGTTTTAGTTAGAATGTTTTGGTTACTTTTTAACTTACTTACCCTAATTTTTCATCCCATATTTTTCTTTAAGAATACTATATACTCCTTGTTTTGCATTTTTGTATGCACCAGCTGTACGTGTGTATAAAAATGTGTAGTATACTTCAAAAATATATGTTTATATGTATTAATATTTTAAGTTTTTTTCTAACATATTAGAAAAAACAAATCATATTTTACATAGGCTTGCAGAGGGCAATAAAGGTATGAAAAAATTAACATGTAATATTGATATCATACGTTCTGTATATGCCGTATTTCTAATAGGAACTATGGTATCGACAATTGTTGTTACCTTTACTTTCTATGTAATAACACAGCATAACTTTAAAAAGGTACAGTGGAGTTGGTCTATAACGAAGTTAAAGGGGATCGACTTTTGACTTCGTTACAGGCATCCTTCGTTTTAAGCATCAGAATTTACTACATAAATAGATAAATGGCAGTTCTTCTGGGGGATTTTATTCCTCTTCGTTATAGCACTGAATTCGCTTTAAGCCGGTTCATTATAGACCGACTCTACTGTATATAGAAGTTTGTCTTACTTGTGACCTGTTGAACATTTTGACAGTTGCAGTTGGAAGGTGGAGCCGTTGAATATGGTTCATTGTTTGCCCTATAGCGCAGCAGAAATCCGTTACCAACCGTAGACCCGTCACTGACAAAGGTCACAAGCAGATGTATTCCCGTTGACGTGTAATTGAAATTAGTATTCAATGGGTGACTACTACATAGCTTAGAAACAATGTTGTTTTCACAGATAACTTCCCCTGTTAAAATAACAATGTGTCTTGTGTTAGTATTTCATGCCACTTGCAATATTACTTAAGTCATATCGTGGTACCATATAGTTTATCTATGCTTCACAGGTTTTGAATTAAGCTATGACACGAATGATGAACGAAAACAAGTTGAGAAATGCATGAGATGAAAGAATCAAAATAGTCTAGGTTCACAAATATTCGACTCCTTGGCATTTATCGAGTGAATTGACGGCAATACTTGTACTACCTACAGAATATCACAGCTCTAACATTGCTATATCGTATGCCTACTTTTATTCTTTTAGTTAAGGATATTTTTCTTTGGAGGAAAATGGATTATATTGGCATTGACTATGTTTAATAATGGGAATTTGCGTTTAGATTCTCAGCATCTAAAGGTTGTGATTTCTTAAATCGAATTACCATTTATTGGTTATTTAGAACTTTTAAATGATATAAAGTATCACACTTACTTCAAATGTAGGGAAGGTCTCTGTTGCTGTTATTCAAAAAATGAAAAGAGAACCCCAAACTAAGTTTTCTAACATTTTATTGCTAAATAGAATTCATCAATTTTATCCGATGCAGAACAACAGGTTTCCCTGGATTCAATTGGGAAAGAAGATGTACTTCGTAACAGCGAAATTTACAGACTATCTTGAATCTTTTATTAACAAAAACACGTCATATTAGGAGACAGGGATTGCAAAGAAATAATGCACTTACTTCTTTTTCATAGCGGTAGATAAATATTTGTCAAAGATACGTTTTGTGGTGAATATAAAAGAATGATTGATAAAATAGAATGATGGTCTTCCAAAGAAGTAAGGCTTAATATACTCTGAGGGTAAAGTGGTGCTAGGTGGAAAATAAAGCCCAATAGAATTTGACTGTCGGCACTGCTATTAAAAAAAGGATATCTAAGACAGGGAACAAATTTCGAGGATATGTGCATACAAATGGAGTATTTGAAATGGTTTCGTATTCGCATATAAGGAAACCTTGTAGAACATCTTGAGAATGAGAAATATCCGTTTTGTGATATACGGCAGTAGATATTTTATATCCAACCCTTCGGTAAATATCTGCTTACAACAGTCGCCAATTATTGTCGTGTGTAAAAGGTTTAAATAACATCCATGTGGAATACACATTATATAATATAAATATAATCCAATGTCCTCCAGAGGGAAGATTCCTTGTAGAAACATTTTTTTCATTGAAACTCTTCATGGTATATGTATGGATGTAAAAATAAGATCATTATGTAAAAGCTAGTATTACTGTCGTCGACCACTTGATAAAGGCCAAGGGGCCGAAAATTTGTGGAATAGAGTGTTGTGTTATTCATTATATAATAGTTTTACAACAACGATCATGCGCACACGCACGTAGTCACAGAGCCATTTTTGTTACTTACCGTCATAAACCCCGAGATGGTCATATCTACAGCCAGTTAAAGTGTTTTCCTCTGTATCCACAAATAAAGTCTCGATATCAACTCTACCTGCCGTGTTTGTCAAAAGCCAGCGGCACATATAAGACCTTATGTAAAAGAAACCGATTCTTAAAAAATTGATAAATGTAGCTCTGAAAACATTTTGTAAACGACATTTATTTTGTAGTTCCTTTTTTCAGAAAAAACATGGTTTAAACTAGAAAAAAGAAGGCTAGAGTGTTCACAACATGTGAATTCTCCATGATTATATGGACTTCTGATGGATAAAATTGACGGCGCGTAAACTCTTTTCAAAGATTATTATAAAGACCTAACAACAAAATTGAAATATATTTCAAACGAGGTATAATTGTGACAGCAAGCGGTTACGTAAGTCTCCCAAATTCCGCACCGAACGCTTAATGAAACCAAGCCCATCTATGTGAACACTGTAATCCAAGTGTCTAAACAGTTTTTTTTTAGGAAAATTGAGGATTTATGAAACAAGGGATTGGAGAATGACCCACGGGCCCCCAATTTAATCACCATTTAATTTGCCTTGTCATGTGTATAAAGAAACTATATGGTTAAGGGGTGGGAGCGCAACGATCAATTTTGATATAATTGTACATTTGTGACATAAGGGGCGGGGACTTAACCCCAGGAATCCCCCAAAATATAACCATTTAGCAGGTCTTGTCCTTGGGTGACAGTCTAACTTTGCTGCATTCAAGAACAACCGATAATTCTTGCTCAAACATAAGAAAACTCTAGGTTTACAACATTGGCTATATGGGCCTCTCCTTTAAGCCCCACTGAACTCCTCCCGGGACCCGAAAGAACAACTAAAACCATCGGTGCACAACTAGACCTGGAGATCTAACATCCCTACAAGTTCCGTAAATTTACGACTTAAGGTTTTCGAGAAATGCTACGGACAACTCCATGGTCGGAATAATAATCAAAATAATAAAATAATCAGAAACGCAGCAAAAACAATAAGTTTCCAAACTTGGTTTGAGGGACTTAAATATGATACCATATAATCTTATGATAAATTGTGCTGATGTATTTGTTACTGTAATTAGTAATTAATGTTTAAATTGTTAGATAAGAAGTAATGACTGTTAAGGGGAAGTTTTCTGTTTTGCACAAGTATTAAACAAAGAAATCCTGAACCATTTTATTAAATTTATTGATTATGATCGAGGATTATTATGATGATAATCATCATCATTGCCATCATGATTAAATGGTAGTGTATGAAATCTTTGTCAAAATTGCCGTGCAAATAGAGATTACACAACAATTTGGGATTGATTATCACGTTTATCCGACTCGATTTAGTCAATTTTCAAAGTTTCAAAGCGCGAGCTTTAGCGAGCATATTGAGACTTTGAAAATTAACTAACGAGAGTAGGATAATCATGATAATCAATCCAAATGAGCTGTGTAATTTGTTTCTACCATAACACTAGATTATTTTGCAAATCAAAGTATTGAAAACGTCAAAAAGAGTTTATCTTCAATTCAAGCCATAATGTATTGTGACGTCAAATATAATGACGTCAATTGATGGCGTCATAATTGAATTTCCTGACGTATCGGTCAATCAAAACGCTCGGAAGACGTAAACCACGTGTGGTTAATCGATATATTTCATCAACTGCAGCCTCGATTATACAGCCTTTTTATAATGGTTAAACTACGCGTGTTATGGTAGAATAGTTGATATACTACATGTCAACTAGCTATACCGATGGACAGTGAATAAACGTACTCCTGGTGATGTTTTGCACACATGAGTGCATGTGTACGTGAATGTGTAAAGAGAAGGGGAATCAAGATAATAAAATAATACCGACCTGGGATATTCACCTGGGAAGTCGGGTGTTGACAAGTACTGAAAGTCTGTAGATATGACGTCAATAGATTTTGTTACTGCAACAGAGCCCTGTACACATCCACCTGAGGCTATAACATGCGCAACATAATTTGTTTAATAGTTTAAAGATTTATGAAGATAAAATAATGGTTTGCTTAATTGTATAAAATATACACGACAGAAGCTTTAACAAAAAAGGTTGAGTTGAAAGTATCATTATAAAAACATTAAGCGAACGAGACAAAATCATGACCAAAACAAAAAGGTCAATACTAAAATGATAATTCACACATAAGCCAAAGATAGTTACTCGAACTCTACAAAAACTGGCTATGAGTTCAGGTGATCCGGAAGCACATCTATCTATCTATCTATCTATCTATCTATCTATCTATTTAACTATCTATCTATCTAGAAAGCATAATGAAGACATTTCCTGTCCTCCTAATAAATATATCGAGATATTAGTCTAATATGAATTAAGGCATAGCCTTAGATGCGAGCGTAGCTTTAGTTTAGCCTGGCTTTGGTAAAACATTCACTCTTCAGTAAAGTACTTTTAGTTTTAGGTGCATTTTTTCTCTTATATTTGAGGGGCTTTGAACAAAATTGTCTATAGGTTGAATTTTTGTTTTAATCCCACTCACAAATATTTCACTTGTATATGATCCATAAATCATAGAATGTCATTGGCAGGCTTCAGTATTAGCAACTTTACTGCTCAATCGCTACTCTTTTAAATCGGCTTAGGATCAAAGAACAGTAAGTGTGAGAGTGAAAAAATGTTGGGAATTTTTTATTTTGACCGTCATCCTAAAGACAAGAAATCTAGCCGCTTCTATGGAGCGGACTTGAACTCACAATCCGAAGGCAAACATGCTACCTTCGAGCCACAAAATGTTAATTATTTATTTGATTTTTTAAGCGTTCTACCTTAAGTAAATCTGACCTTATTAAGGAAATCAGCTGTATAAGTAGTTTGGAGTCACAGGCACTTGTTTCTATTAATTAGGTCGAGGATTACAGACTGTAAAGGTCTCTTTAGAGCAGGGATTTACCGGACTCGCAAAATACGAGTACATGACCCTAAAAAAGTCTTTTGTAACCCCCAATTTTTTTCATGTGCATCCATTTGGACCCTTAATAATGATAATAAAAAACCCCAACTTTTTACTTTTCCACTCTCATCTCCATCTTAATATCATTTATGCTAACAAACAGAACATGTATTTCATACACACAACTCATTTGTTTTTTTTATACATTAAATTTTGAATATAATTTGTGGACCCTTTAACTTATGGATTGGACCCTCAATGAAAACCTCAGGAAGTCCGAAGTACCCCTAGAATTAGAATGCCACGTAAACCCCTGTTAGAGTATGCAATCCTTGTCCCCAATTTATAGAAACAAGTACCTGTGTTTTGAATTGGTAATTAGGATTTTTATCATTCATATACATGCCAAACTGAAGGATTCGATATTTCCATACTGTTTAATTGCACAAATTAAAGTAAAACAATAAGGCATGTAGTTCAAGAAGTCAATCGAAATCTCCACACTCGATAGTCACGTACGCATCGAGTGCACCCACTTCTACTCGGATAGCATGGTAAGCTATACGTCATCACTTTTTATGTTCGTGACGTATAGTGGGAAGAAATTATGGGATAGAAAATGGCGTCTGCTTTATACGACGGAGTTGTTTGTATGAAATTTGCATTGAATCGTGTCGGAGGTACTTTTGAAAATGTTGTTTCAGGGTACGTAAAGTGCACAGATTTTGTTTTTTAATTTCTCGGGAATAATGTCGTATTCTATGCGAACCTTCCAACCTGATGCGGGACTGGTTGAATCCAATCTCCAGTTCCGTTCAGAAAATTTTTCTCGTGCTTCCGGTTGTATAAAACTTTTTGAAGGCCATAGTATACACCGGAAGGAACGTTCATACCATAAAGAGCTTCGCTACGCTCGCATAATAACTTTATAACTTACAGAAATCTGTTCCAGCAATATAATCCATAGAAAACCCTGACATCTCACCGACGTCGTCAGTAACCATAGTGACAAATGCGTATTCCTGGTTCGTTACGTCTTTGCCGTTCTTCAAACCACAATCACCACCGGGACCTAGAAATGGGGTGGCTGCTGCGTCTATTCCTGAATCAATATACGCCTACCATTATATATATTTTGGCTTCAGAATTTTTTCAATTTTTTCTTACACGGAGATGTCTGTCAGAAGTAGATATAAAAGCATGAATGGTAATTCAGTAGAGATCTTTAGCCCGCCATCACATACTGTGACAGGACAACAAGGGTATTCAAAGCTTATTTCTGATGATATCAAGGTATCTAGCTATTTACGCTTCACTTAATAAAAGGTGAAAATTACTAGTAACGCTGTGTATTTTCACTCTGTACAAACATCAGTTATTGTTGTTCAGTTTTATTTTGATTAAGGATTAAGATTTCTTTCAAATAATCCTCGAAATCCTAAAATTGATTTGAAAAAGATAATTTAATGATATACGAATTGTTTAAAACGAAATAAAATTAATAAATTGATTGTTTCATTTTTTTAAAAAAAATCTTACCGTCATGAATATTGATTCTGTCTGCACTGCATGACGTATTGTAAGTATATATCATCAGAATGGTGAAGTTTTCAGAACCGGAATATATGAGCCACGAACAACTCATATCCCTGCGGGAAATGATTATATTTAAATGTATGTAAGTAAGTAAGTAAGTAAGTAAGTAATAATAATAATAATAATTATGATAATAATAATAATAACAATAATAATAATAATGAAAATAATAATAATAACAATAACAATAATAATAATATTAATATTAATAATATTAATAAAAATAATGATAATAATAATAACAATAATAATAATAATAATAATATCGATAATCATATTAATAATAATAATAAAAATAATATAATGATACTAAAATAATAATCATTATAATAAAATTATAATAATAATAAAAGTTACAATAATGATGATAATGATAATAATAAACATAATAATGATGATAATAATGATAACAAAATGATGATGATGATAATGATGATGATGATGATGATGATTATGATTATAGTAATGTCAGTTTATATTTCGCATTTTCTAATGACAGAAAAAATATTTTTAGAATAATACAAAATTGTATTGCATTGCAAAATTTTTGCAGAAAATAGAAAATATATGTAGTTTATTTAAATACTTTATGTAACTTCCGGTATTGTCGTCATATCCGACTGACGTAAATGTTTGCACCGACAAATCAGCTGTAAGATTTGGGTCTGCAACGTCACATGTTTGGGATTTGACTGAAAAATAAAATTACCCAAGCATATATAGTGCTTGTTTATATAATTACCATTATAATTTTGTAATTCAAAATGGAAAATGTTCATCAATGTTATAAGAATTTCTGCTTGGAATACCGACAAGGTAAAGTTTTACCAAGTACGTCTGAATAAAATTTCAATCTATTATATTACACATGCATATCAAGGATAAAAATGATTTTACAAATGTTCATACATGCAGGTCATTAGCTTATTTGTCTTTTTCTTAAATAAAAATCGTTTTTTTCATAAAATGGGAAAAGGAGACATACCATAAGTTGTTGTGATAGCAATTATCCAGAGAGCAAGGCTGTGAAAAGTTACTGTACCCATGATGCATTCGGTGGTATATGCGAATGTTAGACGGCAAAATGAGGCAAACTCTTGAAGGCTACTTGAAGGTTTCCTGAAGTATATAAGCAGTTTATATTAGGCCCTTGGTGTGTATAGTGTGAATCCTGGGGCTGGATCTCTCCTGGTATTAGAATAGAATATATTCAGACTCAGAAAACTCAACATCCGACTGGAAGACAATATTTTTTTTCTTCAAAAATTCGTATAGTAAATTGCATTAGTTCAAATAAAGTTATGATAGATGGAAAGCCCCCCAGAGTTATCATGTAAAACAAGCAAATCAATCGAAAGATATTCCTATTAATTTTTTGGTAAACTCACGAATTCATACAAGCAAATGTATTGAAAAATAGCTGCAACTGTGAGTTTTCAACGTTTAATTTTTAACTCATATTTTAGAATACAAATATACATCATATAAACTAACTTGTTCTTATAAAAGTTTGTTTATCTGTGTATACAATTAAATGTACAATTTATGTATTTTTTTCAAATCCGAAAAATACAGCCTTTACGTATGATACTAAAAGTGTTTTTCTCTACAAATTACATGAATTAAGAGACCACATGTCAAATGTCACTATTTTTAAATCTTTCTTCGATCACTCATGCAATAATTTACACTGCCTAAGGTGTATCTGTTTCCTTTCTGTCATTATATTACTGGGTCCAAAAGTAATAATAACAATGATTACAATAATAATAGTTATAATGATAATACTTATAACAATAGTTATGATAAGATAAAAATAATATTAATAAAAGTAATGATAATAATAATAATAATAATAATAATAAGAAGAAGAATAATAATGAAAATGATAATAAAAATGATACTACTACCACCTCTTCTACTACTACTACTACAACTTATAATAAAGAAAAAAATGATATTAATGATAAAAATAACTACTAACAGAAAGGTCTGCTGAAGCAACAACGGGGTCATCCAATCTGGTACTTTATCAAATGGTTGAGAAGAACTTAAAAAATTAATGAGATAAGAAAGGAATGTGTAAAAATAAAATGAAATTTCTCAAGAACTCAAACAGATATTTGAAATGAATTGTGATACGAAAATGCTTTTCAAACAGATACCTTAATGTGAAAATTTTCATTCGAAGTTTTCAAATTTGAGGTGTGACATTGACCTTTCATTGGTTGACATTGAAATGTCACACAGGAATAAAACATCTTATTCTCAGAAATTTTAATTTACTTTGTGACCGTGATCTCTGATTGCATGACCTTGAAATTTCACTCAATGGTAAAAAAGTTTACTGTAGAAGATACCAAGGGGGGATCAATAAATCAAAAATCCAAAGGCAGACGAAACCATGGCCAAACAAAAAAGAGACAAGACAAACAGCTATCAACACAACAAGACACGAAAAATAAGTAACACGAACCCCCATCATAAACCAGGGGTGAGTTCAGGTGCTCCGG
>JACSZP010007344.1:13159-28424 GCA_016161895.1 Pinna nobilis | reverse complement strand
AAATATTCAGTCTTTTTTTAAAATAGTTTAGATATGAGAACTAGGCAACATTTGTACCATTTTGTTTAGTGATGCATGTATTTTGCGATGTTGACTATCTCTGTTTCTCCACATGCCTTGAAGGACCAACATGCCACGAGTCCAACTGATTCCACTAATCAGGTATATACTTCCCCATAACAGTCAAATCTGAGTTCTCATTTACCACATTTCAACACTAGTATTCTTGTTAGTAAATCAATATTATAGAGCAGTAGATCCTTGTTTCACCACCTTAGTGACTGACAAAAATTAGTCTGTTTAGTGATGGTCTCCTAAGTGAGATTGAAATAGCCTAGAATGAAGGTAGCTGACTGAATTTTAATGACCTGTATTACGAGGTGATATCCTTAGTGAGGTGGTCTTGGGCAATGCATCACTGTTCCAAAATTCTTAAACTCTTGGCGAAAGAAAGGAAGGCATGGATAAGGGATCACTATCTCCTGTTTATTATGTTTATCTTTAGATATACATGAAATTCCTAATAAGTCTACACAGATATTCATTCGGGGAAAAAAAAACTTTGATTATGTCAAGTTATTGAACAAGCTGGAACAATTATTTTCTTACAAGAAAATTAATTTCAATTGATGAATTTTGATTTCCATAAGCCAAGTTCATTGATGTATGGTCTAAGAAGGTAACTAATGTTGAAATGTATGGTAAATGATGTCCATTTTGTGTCTGAACCACAAGGTTTTATTCTGTTCTTAGTCATTTTCTAAACACTAGAAATAGTTATTATAGTATTTTTGTAGAACTGTTATGTAAATTTTGTTAATATTTTAGTTACTTCTAATATTCACAAATATAAATAAAGCCTGTGTCTGCTGCATATAGCACAAGATATTGTTTTTGATATGCCAGTAGATCTTACAGACCTTGAACTTGTGTGTGATAGACATTTTGTTTATGTATTCCAGTAGATCTTACAAACCTGAAATTGTGTGGCTCAGTGATAGCCTGATTAACTACAGATTGTTAGGTCATGTGTTCAGTCCGCCTTTCTGAGGTAGTTAACTATTTCTGTCCTTTGGATGAGACAGTAAAAGCTTGGATCCCATGTCACAGTAGTTGTCACATTCAACAACCCCTACTGCTTAATTACCATAATTGATCTTTTCCATATTTGTTTGAAAAAATACTCAAATTAGGTGATATAGCAATACAAAACACATAGGTCAAACCTCAGACAAGCATTACAAATGCATTGTGGCATCATTAAATTTGACAATTTTTTTTGCTAATACCAGGGGTTAATTACTGAGCATCAGCCAAATTTATAGCCCTTTACTGCTATTGTGTGGTCTCTCCATGTAGATGGTTTTGGTTTGGTTTCTTTTGTACTTTACGCCACACTCAACAGTCTTTCAGTCATATGGTGGCGACCAGTTTTTATTGGCGGAGAAGAGAGCCAGGTTACAAATGTACTGGGGGAAAGACCATTGGCCTTCCACAAGTAAACTGGCAAACTTTCTTACATAATCAACTTAGGTTCCAGCAAGGCTCAAACCTGCACTGACCAGAGGTGAGAGACTAAATGGTTTAAAGTGCAATGCTCTAACCATTCGGCCATGAAGCCCCCCCTCCCCTCATGTAAGTGGTAGATTAATGAGAGGGACTTTATAAAACAATACAACAACAACAAACCTGGAAGCGGTGTGAATTATTCCTTGTCTTACACACCTTGATCAGGTATTTTATAAATATCTGTTTTAGTTTGTCAGTGTATTTGTTAGTTCAACATTTACAGAGGTCCCTACTAGTTTGTCATCTATCACATCAGTGTGTATGTTGTACAATACGCATCCACACTATTTATGAATTCACCCTGTTATAAGTTTTGAGAACTTTATAGCCAGTGCCCCCCTCCCCTCCTGCCTTTGGTCTAAATTTCAAAGATCTGATCTGAATTTGAGGAAAACAGGGCCATAGATGTAAGTAAAAGAGTTATATATGTGTGTACATGTATATAACATTTGTGTGTGCCTGATTGCAGGAAAGTCTACTATTTACAATTCAAATCAGGCATTCCGTCTTTAGTGGTTTAAATGTCATTTTATAAGGTGTTTCTTCTTGTGCATGCATCAAGGTTTTATATGTGGCAATGTTTGATATCTATTGGTTATTTTTATTCTTTTCTTTCTTTATATCCCTTTGTATGGATTGATGGTAGTGTTACTAATTATAGCTTTATTGATGTTGTTTTTTTTTGTATTACTGTGTCAATTTATCTATTACCCAGTGTTTATATTCATATTGACATTGAATTTAATGTTTGATTTTCTTTGATACTTAAGGAGCAAAGGTTAAAAGAGATAGGAAGCCAATCAAATGCAACCCCGGCAATGCAGAACAATCCGTTTATGACGGGACCTCAGCAGACAAATGCTAACAGTACAAGTGGAGACCTGTTTGGTTCACCAAATAAATCACAAGAACCATTAAGACCTAGTGATGACTTGTTAAGTCTGACTGGGAACCCATTTGTACAAAATGTGCAGAACGTCATGGCGATGAACTCAGTAACACAGGCAATGAATTCCCAGAATTCATTTGGAGCCCCAGCATGGAATAATGCCAACCCTAATGTACCAGGTAAGGTGTCATGATGTCATGGTAAAACCCCAGAGGAACATGCAAGTGCCCCTCCCACTGTCACCCCTTACCCTCATCAACCTCTGATAAAACATACCCATTTTTATCAATAACAATGTACTTATATTTCTATTTTGCTTACTATTGATTTTTTATTTAAAATGAAAAAAGTGCATATGAATTAATCCAAATGCATTTAACACCAAGATTCTTCTTACCCCACCTATTTTACATTCACAGGTGCATTTTGAATTGTAAAGTACCCAATTACCCAATATTGACAAGCCTATCTGTATCCATATATCTATATGGCATAATAAGGTCTAAGGGCCATAACTGATGTGTGAAGTAAGGGAGGGGCAGTGTCCATTCTAACCCTATCTGTCCCAGGCTTAGATAATTGGTTTATAGTTACACATAGCACATATTAGTTACAGAACAAGTTTTATTGTTTAAACATTTCTCACTCTTATTATATAGACCACACTGTGCAGACTGGGATTCTGCCCGTTTAGTTTTTAGAACTTTCACTTTTATATTGTGTGGATTAGTACACAACATATAGGATTACATTATACCAGGACACTTGCACTAATGACTAGTTGTATATCAGTACTATCTTATGTATGTATATAACCAGAGCTACCATTTCATTGTGCAATGAACAATATATGATTGGTTTGTATATATATTTACTCACATGGAGATTCTTTGTAAGTTGACTCTGATGTAATACTTAGGCCAAGGTTTTTCAATGACTGTACTTCCCTTGAATATCAATTAATTCTTCAGGTAGTTCTACATTCTACTACTATGAGATGTACCCCATTATATACTTTATTTTTTTATCTTAGAGCCTTGGGGTAATCAGATAATCAGTTATTATTCTGATGAATTACTCAAGTTTTTTCGTTGTGAATTTGAAGCTGATTTAGGTGTTTCAAATCACACTAATTTCAGTGATTCTGGCCTTCTTATAAAAAAAATTGCCAAACCCATAGCATAGTGTTTTACGAACTTGTCTTCTATTTATTATTCAGTGGCCTGTTGTGTATGTAGAAACAAACATTGAAAAACATTGGCCTGATTGTCATTCAGCTATAAACATACACTCAATCAGAATACCATGAAGGGTTAAGTAACGGTAGGGAAACATTTCTGATTCTGTAGTTATTATATGTGTAAGACATCATAGGAAGTGATTTATAAAGCCATAGTGTAGAGATACTATAACCATAAAGAGAAAATATTGATAATCATGTTATAATTTCTGACTCGCTATGTATTTGAAATTTAGCTTCAAGTGGAGGTTTTACATCAGATGTTGATTTCGAAAAAGTCTTTCACAACAGCCAACCATCAGCAACGGGTAGGGAAGAGTTCTCCTCAGCATGAGTGATTATCTAACGGTTTACTAGGCCTTTGATTTTAGAACCACTTTTTGTCACTATTGTAGGCATTTCCCATTATTGTTATTACTAATCAAGCACCTGGTCATCTTAATGAGACTTTTTTTGCAAGTGATTAATTTTCCACTGCTTCACTCTTACAAGTTTGTCTGGCATTGTTGGGCATTGGTGTGTATGTTTGGAATGTACAGAGGCATGTCTTTGCCATTTTCTTTATTTGCATACTGTTTTGACGACTTAATTCTGATAAATTAATGATGAAAACAAAACAAGAAAGATGCAGCACACAATTGTTTGATTATACATATCAATATTATTACCTGAAGATTTCAGTTTTATGAACAAACTGTTCCTAACTGCTTGAATTAATATTGCTGATACTTCTTCATATCAAGCTTAGAAGTTACATGACAAATCTGGGTTGCCTTCAGTTTAACCCTTTCAACCTCATGTATCAGAATTTTATGCTCTTTTCTATTGTGTTACGCCAGTCCATTTTGTTCTGTGGTGTTGAAAGGGTTAAGTATGATGGAACTAAGGGACCACCTTGTAGGACATCTGAAATTGGAATTCACTCATTAATAGAGTCTGCAGATAGCCTATTTCTGTGAAAAATAAGTTCAAGACTCTTAAAGATTTTTCTTTGATTTGATATTTTTACATATATTAGAGAATTTTATTCAAAGATGATCAAATCTTTCTACAAATTTTCAATATTTAACTAAGTATTCAGTATTTATAACACAACAGAACAAGACTATGATAGCTATTGATGGTAGATAATGTCCAGTTATAAGCATAAAGTAACTAAATAAAAGTAGCTTATAGCACGAGCATAATCTACACAGAATCATTTGTTTTTAACTTCACTGAAAAGCACTCAAATTCATCACACGTAATAAGTGAATTTTCACCAGAGTTATGGTAATAATACAGAGATGTTTCTTTGTATTATATGATAGGTAAAATCATTTATAGCTTTTCCTTTGACATTATGGTAATGTTATCAGATAATTGTGTGCCAGGCCACTTAATGAATTACCTGTGGCCTTACACAGGTGGTATGCCAACCTAACTTTGACCATGTGCATGATATGTTAATATTATATCAAAGATTTTAAATATTACTAGACTACTAACATTTCAAATTTTTCTAACATTGTCATAATAAAGTTAACCCAATATTAAGCAATTATTCACTACCACTTACTTCTACATAACAAATCCAATGTTTCAGTAATTACAAATACATGTACAAATTTATGGAAAATGAAAACATATGGTATTTATTTCCTCGGAAGCAAGCAGTTGCTACCTAGTTTGATGACTTAGATTCATCACACCCCATATTTGAGCTTAAGCAATATACACGTACATGTATACAGGTATAGCATTACAGGTACATAATGAACTCTGCCATAAGACTGAGATATTTTCAAGTTTACATGTACATAAAAAGCAATGAAAACAAACACAAACAAACAAGTTTTAGTAACTCTGTGTATTTCTTGTCATTCAGACTTAGGTCTAAATTGTAATTTACATTTTAAAACTTCTTACACAATGGAATAATTAGGTTGAGGTTAATGTATAAGCAGGGTGTCATTTACAGGTAGACAAATACCTGGGTATTGGTCAGCATTGATTCATCTATAACTGTTTTTTCTGCTTCTCATAACACTTTAGCAACACTGACGTAAACACACCCAGTTTCATTATACTACTCACACATAATGAATCAATTTGCTTTTGTTATTTACATTGTATCAAGCTTTTCTATGGACTGGCCCCGTTTCCTTCAAACTCCATATTTATATGTACTCAGATTCCTCCCAGGAAGTTTGAACATTTATCTGAGCAGAAAAGAAATTCCTTACTATATCATTGCCATATTCAGTATTCACTCAGAGGTCACTGTGTCAGTATAACTGCATGTATCAAGTTGTTACAATAATTATCAGGAGGATAAATTGTATTACATTGTATATTAATGTTGCTATTAATCTCATCATTATTATTATTGTTACAATTATTAATTCCATCATTATTATTATTGTTTTTCAATGTTATCACTTCACATAAATGTTTCATTTTTTTTATGAATTTTCACCATTTAGGTTTTTACATATTTTGTAATCAAGGAATATTTTTCCTCCTCTAATTTTGTTGTTCATATAATTACTATTATGATTCTCATTCATTTTAGTATGTGGTCAGTAATATTTTATTATAATCCTCTCATGATTGATACATTTCAAAAAAATAATATTGTATAGATTTGATCTCTTTCCATTTCAACTGTATTGTTGTCAATTTCAGAAAAGTATCAGGCACAAGCAGACCTCTGATGATACTTAAAATCAAATCAATATCATTTCATCCATCAAGAATCTCATCTTTAAACTCTAAATTGATGAATTCAATTCCATAATTGATAATGATTAGAGATTTGTTTCTCCTAGACTAGATATGGAGATTTGAATGTGGGCCTCTTGACACACCTATGTATGCTTATTGAATGTGTTTATATCTCTTTTGCTTGACGTAGACTCGCTAATATTGTATGTCACTTTAGGATCACTAACAGATACTGGTTCTACTACAGGCATGTTCCAATCTCCAAGTACTCCACAAACCTCAGGTATTCTTCTTCTTATGAATGTCTATATAATACCATGTTATGTTGTGCTCACAATGGCAGAGGTAATAACAAATGTTTGTGTGTTTGAGCAGAGAGGGACAACAGTTTAAGTTGTCAGAACGATCAATCTATCATTAAGAGCTGAAAATATTTTCACTTTATTTGAATTTCGCCTGACAAGAAACATCTGTTTCCAACAAGAAATGATACCTCACTATTGAAGTGCATTGCAGTGAGTGACACTATTGAAGTTGTATACGTTGATTACCACACTATTGCAGTTCTATGTGTTGATTTTGACACTATTTCAGCTGATTACATTGATTATTGCACTATTGAAGTTCTAGTCATTGATTATGTAGCCACTTCTGTGGTTGGCATTTTTCATTGAACCTGTAAAGGATATTCAGATTATAAATACAGTCAAACATGTTTAATAGGGCACATTCAAAAAATTTTTTTTTAATATCTTAAATCTTTATGTATGAACTTCTATAAGAGTCACTTGCCTACAAGGTGAATTCCTTTGAGTGGGCTCTACAGGCAGGTTGACTGTATCATTCATATCTAATATGTCAGCAATAAAATAATTTGAATACTATTAATTTTTTGGTCAGATTGCAAAGCATTTCTGGACTGTTGATTGATGATGTCCATTTATCTGTTATTTAACATTTTGCTTAAATTTTTGGTGGAATAAAAATCTCGGAAGCTAATAGAGATCCAAACATACCTGTAATTAATTTACCTGTAGGTTATTAGTAACCAGAACTTGTAATTTATAGCATAACTTTTGACTGTAGACTTTGATAAACTTTTCTTTATTCAGTTACTGTGTACCGTTATATTATGTTCAGGAAGAGATTAGAGCAAAATTGGTACTTGTATCTCATTTACATGTACTGGTAGATTTTACTTTGCAATCTGGCCATACCATCTTATATGATAAAGCAGCGGGTTCTTGTTAAAAATCTATCAACATTTCTCACCTCATTTAAGCAGATCTGATTAATTTTCATTTCTTAACAAATGCATATTTTCTGCTAGTCTAAGGTTTCTTATCAACAGCATCTTCACCATTTAATCACTGCCTTTACGCCAAGAATCTGACCCTCTTAGTAAAGTGGGTTTCCATATACTAGGATATTTACATTGTAAAAATTAGAGTATAAACATTGAGTTGTCTCCCTTCTATGCCAATTTCATTACCAGTGCATGAGTCAGTATTATTCATTCCATTCAAAAGAATATACTCTTATAAAATGGTACGTTTTATCCCCATCACATGTCCAGTCCATTTTAGACAGTAGTACAAACATATATTTACAATGTATATGTGATCTGCAGATAGAAATACTATGGCTGCATATTTTAAACAAAAGGAATTTGTATTGCACAGCAGTGTGGAACATCCCTTGGCAAAGAACTTTTTTTTGTCATTTTGATATGAATTCTCATGCTTTGTATTATCTTAAGTCCCACATTGCAGAAGTGAGGTATTTACTGAATTCACCTCCTCTGCTTCTGTATAAATCACAAATGATATCAATGATATATGTGTATCTCAATTACACATGCAGATAGCATTGTAAACTTTAAGATGATAATATAATATCATGTCCTATACATACATATGTATTTATTTTCTAACTTATTTTGCAACTTTGCGTCTTAACATATGGAGGGGATATTGGTTCCCTTTTGCCAACCCCTTTTGTTTTCTCTTGAAAAATGAAATCTTCAGAAGATTTTTGTTTTAGAGAATTGATTGTTTTTTTTCATAGGGAAATAAAGGAAGAGATTATAATGATACCTCAAGTACACATTTAGTTTATTCAATGAGAACTTCTTTACAAATAATGATATAAAATATACACCAGAACTGCTTTTCAAATCCTGTTAAGATCTCCCTCTCTCCACACTTTATCTATAGCAGGTGCTTTGTATAATTGGTGTATGACAGTCCACTTATTGTGTATAAGATCTACAACAGTACTTATTTATATGGCTATCTCTTATTCTATTTCCTCTAGTCTCCACCACACAGGATGAATCACTAGATTCTTTGGACCCTTTCCTTGGTGGTGGCTCCACTGTCACCACAGATACTTCTATGGCAATGGGTGGTATATTCAGTGTTGATAACCCCATAGGCAGTGGTACCAGTCCTACAATGGGTGGTTCCACTATGAGTGGCACCATGCCTGTAGGTGGAGCAGGGGGAACCACTGCTCTCATGCCTAATCCAGGTTGTCAGTGTAGTTTCAGTTATGTAGCTGTGTCATTTGATTTGTTGATGTCCCTTGTTTTGTTTTGGTTTTTATTTGGTAGATACTCAGTTCTTGAACACAGAGTGCATTCAGACATTTCATTGAAGTGTGAATTTTTATCCAGTTCTGCTGAATAATCTGCTTGTTCACTGAGAACTAGTGTTGGCTTTTGTTTATCATTAAGTTGTGTTTGAAGCTCCACATTTTGGACCCACTTTGTTCCTTGCACATATAGTTGCACTTTAGGATGGTTTACAGGTTGGTCATCGGATCAGCATTGGTCACAGGTCAATCTAATTAAAATTTTATCTTCAGTGCACTTGCCAAGTAGATCTAATTAAACCCCAATTAGAGGGCAAATCTCATGACCTCTGTTGATAACCAATCAAAATTCCATCTTCAGTAATTGACCTATTGCCAAACAACTGAGTCTTCACTCTTCGTGTGCTCTTTGACATCAGTTGATTGTGACATCATAATCAAACAAATGTTTGACGGGCCATTTAATTGTGATGTCATAATAGAAAAGTTTGCCAAAACGTGGCATGCCAGACATTTGGCGATAGGTCAATTGATGGTACTGTTGTCAACTTTAGTGTACGATAGATACATGTACAAGAAGTTCCAAACAAGCTAACGGGATTTGATCTCTCAACGAAGATTTATTAGATCTTTGTGTAAAGTATACTGAAGACCAAACTTGGACTAGATTGGTCATAGGTTTGATTTTTGTTGTGGAACAGTGTATATATATATATCCTCTCACTCAACTCATTTTATTTGGTTTGTATAGTCTTAGATTAGATGTGTGTAGATAAGTATATACTGTGTTTGCATTCACTATACTGAATGTACTAGTTTGTTGTTGTCATTAATGATGATATATAATTGTAGACTGAAGCTATCTCCTTATGGTGAATATGTTCAACGTTATTAATTGTAATCTTGCAGACACACATATTTCTTTTAATTCTTAGTTGTTTTGAAAGTTTTTCAATTTGTTATTGTCTAGAAGTTAAGGACATATGTCACCTTATAATCACATATATTTAAGAACCAGATGGATCTTAGATTTCCATGTCTAGTAAATCTTAAGGCAGTACTCAGTTTTACAGTGCCTTTACCATTATCTCTATTACACCACTTATTCTAAAATATCAGTGATTTAGGACTGTAAATATAAAAGCGTTATATATTGGTACATGTGTACCTGAACAATAGCCACAAAACATTAAGCAGACTGATATAGAATTTTAATTTATTAGACAGCAGGATAGCTAGACAATTGTGAAAAAATTATATTTGATATTTTCAGTATTAGCAAGTCCGTCACTGCGTGCTAGCCCAGGTTAGTGATCTCTGTCGTAATACAAATTGTGAAGATTTATCAAAATAATTTCAATACAATTTTTAAAAAAAAATAAGAAAGAGAAAAAATTATTGCCAAGTATCACGTTCAGCACAGAAATTAAAGATAAAAAGTATAGCATTTTCAAAGTTAATATAATAAAACTATGTATAGATTTAAAAGTTATTGATTTTCTTTGAAGTATTTGATCTTTGAATCTTCCATGGTCTTCATGTTAATCGGACAGAGATTAGAGTAAGAGTTGTCATAATAATTTTCTAATTTCAAGCACTTCATCATCGGAGTTTGACACCCACCTTGATGGAAAAAGGTATGGTTAAGAAGGGGTTCTTATAGTTGATTAAGTAGTCAAGTAATAAAATGGTCTCCTTTCTTATTCAGACATTCGCCTATTAATAAAATCATTCGTATACATCATACATGTAGAACTTCTGATCAAGACAAAAAATAACTTCGTGATATGCCCAATAAATCAAGTTTAGTCAATAGTTTTCTTTCTTATCCAGGCATTCACCTGTCAGAAAATCACTCCTATACATGTAGCACTTCTGATCAAGACAAACATTACTGTAACAGTATACCCAATAGAATTAGTGGAATAAACAACAGTGATTTGTTAAATCTGAGGATTTTTGTTTATTAAACATGTACTGAACGATATTTTTACATATCTATGCTTTTTATACTTATTCCATAGTGTGTCTGTGCTTTACAGATTGTTAGCTCTATGTTCTGGTAATGTTGTAGTCTAAGGTTGCCATTTTCTCTGCTGAGTTCTGTGAATTTATAAATCATGTGTTATTGAAGTATAGTAGGACAAGCGTTTCTATGGTTACTTATGCTTTTGCTATTTCATGCACTCTCGACAGCTCAGGGACGATCTAGCCCATCATCCCTTTCGGAAGGATCAGGTGACTTTTGCATGATGTTCTTCGGCCTGCTATGAAGCAATTTTTATTTTGGCTACCGTATTCCTATCCAGTTGCTTTTTTTCAGTTCATCAAATTATATAATGATGTATTTTATTGTTACTTCCAGTTTTATGGAATTAAGCGTTCACCATTCCCTTTTTGATCAAATTTTTTGAAGACATTTTATGTCTTTATTTGAGAAAAATGTAGATTAAAAAAAAAAAATGGGAGAATTTCTTCATTAACACATTAGAGCATGTTATAGTATACCCTAGTATATGTATACAACTGTTATTCAGATGTTGATTTATTTATATTTAGATGTGTATGTCTTTTCATTTTTGTATACTGTGACTAAAAGTAGTGCACTTAGCACAACCCCTTGCTTCATAACTCCTTTTTTCTCCCCTTAATTCAGTTAGATATATAGATAAACTATATTTTACACTGTATCTCTATTGATTTTGAAGGTTTTTGTGTTGTTGTCAGAATTTATATGTTATTATTTTTTTTCTGTAGGATTTGATGCATTTGGTGAGGTTTTACAGCCAAACACAGGTACAAATGCTGTAAACAACAAAACAGATGATAAATTAATACACAAAGACCTAGATACAAGCCTAGTACAGCTAGCTGGCAATCTGAACATAAAAGGAACAGCCCAACAAGTTAAAAAGTAAGTATAAATATCTTCAATGTTTGCAAGGCAAAAATAAATTTTTTTTTAGAGAACCCAGTAAATGGAAATTAAGACAAACTTTAAGGTCGGAGATACTGAGACAAGTTTTCAAGACGTCTTAAGTTTGGGGATAGCCAAGAAATGTAACTAGTAAGCATTAATCATTAGATGATTTGCAGCTGTATCCTACTGATGTTGTATTTGTACATGGAAAATCTAATATAGTCTACCATGTTTGTAGGCAACAATTGTGACTTATATCACTTACCAGTATTTAATGACTGGTTTTCCTGTCTCCTATTTTCAAGATCTGTCAATGTACACAAGAAAAGCTCTCTGTTTAAGTCTTGGTCTGTGAATTCCACCTCAACTTGATTGAACAGAAGCTATATGTAAACTGAAAAAAAAACACCTATGAAACAAAATTGAAAAAAATGTACTCTCCACTTGTTTGTTATCCTGAAATGTCTTTAGCAGAGTTTACTATCGCACAGTCTAGATACTGATAATTCTATTGTCTTACATGTCTTTACAACCCACTGACTTAAGGGACTATCGCCTTATGTGACCTCAAGGTATACTTTCCAAAGTGGTGTGTCTACATACAAATCACCTGAATTTAAAGACCACCTGTCATATATGAACCTTTTTTCATCTTCCCTCGGAAGGTCCCTTAAAACAGGTTAGATTGTATTTGTTAAGCTTCTGCACTGTCGTAAAAATAGAAATTGGTATTTATCATAGGATTTGTGATTCTCTGTAGAATAGTTACACCAAGTTAATCTTTTTATAGACAACAACATGAATGGCAACCAAAAGGTGAACAAAAGAAAACAGGTGGACAAAACTGGCAGGGCCAACCCACTGTTTCTTCAACAACCTGGACACCTCCGTATAATCAGCCCATGGTCAACAGTCAACCCATGATGACTGGTCAACCCATGGTCAGTAGATTTCTTTTATTTCCCATGCTTAACTTGTAGTGAATTATTTTATGTCAAGCCAAAGACAGAAGATGTAATGATATTGTGTATAATTATAGTCTTGTCCAGAGACTCATCTGCTCAAGTAGATTTACAGTTGCTGTCTATAGATGACTGGAAAAATCAATCTAAAGGTGCTGTGTGTAGTAGGTTTACATCAAAGATGCCCATGACCCTCCCTCTCCCTCCAGCCATGCTACCAGCATTGTGCTAAAATAGATATACTGACAGTACTCTTAATTATTGAGCTGTTTGCCCTGGAAGAGATTGATTGAATAAAAACTTATGCGTTTTGAGTTTTATTTGTCTTTATGAAGACTGGGGGTAAATTGCAGATAATCTGAATAAATCAAAATTACAAAAATTCTGTCCATACCAAAGAGATGGAATCACAGAAGAATAGCTCCAGTATGAGTCATAACAATACTGGACTATTTTTTACCCCAGTTTATGAGTATAGATATAAATAGCAAAGAAGGGGGCTTTGGTGGCCTAGTGATTAGTGTGTTTGCATTCTCATTGTAAGTTGTGAGTTCAAATATGTGCCATGCTGTGGTTGGCTGTCCCTGTCCTTTGGTTGCGACAATAAAAATGGAGGTCCTGTGTCACAGTAGGTGTCAGCACAATAGAACTGTCCCTGCTCTATGGCTGTACATGTAAGTGCAGATTATGGGCTAAATCTTTGGCCCTTCACTGGCACATAGTGACATCTCCATACAAAGATTCTCGAGCAGGAAATTAAACAACAATACAATAGCAAAGAAGGCACATATAACTACTTATTGTTCTAAACTTATCATCAATATGAAATTACACAGTATTTCAATCTTTTTTGTTGTCTTTCAGATGGGAAGTCCAGCGATGACTTATAATTCACCTGGTATGATGCAAGTAAGTCAAATGTTCAGTCTTGTTCATTTTATTTCTAAGACACAATTTTATTTGAATGTATTTCCCCAAATTTGGTTTGAGACCAATGAATGACTTTATTACAAGCTTACTCCAGCATCAACTAAAGGATCCACACTTCAGTTTTAAGTTGAGTTTGCACATTAGAAATTTTGGGTTGCAGAGGAAAATGTACCCCATGTGACAGAGATGAGATGTGTACCAATTTTACCTCATACATCAATACCTCCATCTGTTCAACACTTAAATCTTAGCATAGAGACCAATGAAGATATCTGTCTAAAATTTAATTCACTGATTTATCATGACTTTCTTTATATTTTATTAAAATTTCAATTTTCTGGTTTCCTTTGCATCAAGATATGTTAGAATGAGAGTGTTAGTGCCCTGTGGTTTCAAAGGGGTTTTCTATACCACCTTGTGCTTGTAGTATAACTTTGTTAATCGTGATTGGTCAGTAAAGGTATATCTGGATATTTATTACAGCAGCCAGGAATGATGGGAGTTAGACCTATGGGCATGCAAATGGGAATGCAGCAACCTGCAGTGGGCATGCCAATGGGAGGAATGGGAATGCAGCCTGCTATGTATGGAGGAATGCAACCAATGGGTGGAGTAATGCAGCAACCACGCCCACCAACTGGGACCACAAGTCAGACTAATGACCCATTTGGTGCTTTATGAAACTGATGGCTGCAAGTTGCTGTAATGCTGAGGTAAGGCCTCATCTCCATCCTCATCTCCTTAGGATGAATCTAGGCCACACTTCTGGGAGAGGTTATTGTTATATTGTGATTTCTTAGTATTTTATATTGCATAGGTACTGTCTATATCAATGACCAAGAAAAACTTTAATCATTAACTTGAATAGAGTCAAGTCTCATTAATCTTTACACCAGTAATCTGGAAGCTTCACTTTCTGGACGAAATTTGCTGGGAACAGAACTTTAAACCAATACAAGTGGCATATTTCAGCAATCTGGACATTGTGCTTTGGAACAAAAGCATTTAGATTAATGAGGCTCCACTATACATTGGTCAGACTTACTACAAAACCACTTAGAGAGGTACAAAAAAAAGTATTAAATTGATTGATGACTTAAGAATCTGGCTTACCAGAACTAAAGAATACAGATGGAAGGTCAAGGTCATTCTGCTTTGAGGCATAGAATCTTGTAGGTACTTTGTATTCAAACTGTGTACAAGTTTTTCAGATCATTTCTTGTCTTAGAGAATATGGCTTAAAGTCTTAAACTCTGCCCATATAAAATACACATTTTCAGGTTGGTTTTTTTTTCAGTCAGATCTGCTTTAGCAACCACCTGGTCACAAAGAACATTATTTTGCTGTCCCCAATGGTACTAATTGCATGCAAATCAACCTCAAAATAAAAACTACCTCTCTATAATATAGTTTTCTTGCGTCCCTAAGGAGGTTGTAATATACTAGTTCATTGT
>JACSZP010007341.1:6163-21322 GCA_016161895.1 Pinna nobilis | reverse complement strand
GAAAATACTGTTAAATAGTATCTGACATCGTATTTAATCTGCTCGGGATCGGGTTACCATCCTTCTTCGCACCAGCAATTTATCCCATAGAGTTTTGTTTACCGTGGTGTTTCCTCCACGTGTGTATTCCCGCAGACATCAATCAACAATACCGATACTTTATGGGACAATTAAAAAGTAGATAAATAAATTTCCGGAAAAGCTGTATTTAAGACTCTTTCACGTCGCTAGGAATTTTCAGCCTAATTCAATCAAGGCACGAGGACAATCACAGTTCACACCTCAGTTTTTGACATGTCCGAATCAAGCTAATTATCACACAGTCTGTAAGTAGTGATAATTAAGTAATCTGGCGATTAATCTGTTTATTCAATGAAGGGCAAGGGAGATGAAACCTATTGCTTGTCAATAAACAATGTGCTAGGCAAATAGTACAATTTAATTGGTCGAATGTTCAGTGGTAGGTGAAAATTTACGAGAGTCAAAATGACCCCTGTGGTGAATTTATCAAGCGTCAAATACGAGTCCTGGCGGAAATTCGGGGGTCAAAACCCGGGAGTAGGGGTCAAATGGAAACCCTGGACTTCTGTCTCAAATTTGTGAAACACCATACCGGAAAATGAAAACAATGTTCCAGAAGGTGTAGCCAAGTTGAGGCTAATCCAAGTAGAGAATTTGTGGATTTTTGGCATTTCATGAAATTATTTTTATGAAAAGTTAATGTATGCCTTAGCTCCACCTCCTAGAAGTTATTGTACTCTGTCTGCAGATTTACAGTAATTTTAACATCAAAGGAAAACACCTGCAACCATGACACAAGTCTGTTGTACAGAACATTGAAATGTTTCATAGTATCATGTATGGGCTATAGTAGTATGGGCTATAGCTGGCTTAATGTAGCTATGTATCAGAATATATATTGTATAATGTCTATGATATATCTTTTCACTCCAAGTATTTTCTACCGGTATACCACACACGTTTTGATACATTGTGCTGTATTGCATGGTTTTTGTTGTGGATCAATACAAGACCTTTGGTCTCTAACTAATCCGCCATGAAAACAAGTGTAAAAAACCTCAATGTATCAAAACATGCCTGCGGTGTTGTATGTATTACATACTTCAATGAATTACCAAGTTATTGATGGATTCAATACCATAAACAGGTAACAAACTTTAATTTCAGCGCGAATATATTTCATGTCAATCATGTGTTACAATACTGCATGCAGGCTACTGAGTGCATCTTAAGGTCTTTTAAAAAGAAAAACTAAGTTGCCTGCTTTTAGATAATTTCATTTCAGAGACATTGATACAAAAAAATGAGAATCCCCTTAAAAGTAAGTCCCAGTTTTTAAGGAACATACCGGTATGCAAAATACATGTACATACTTTTTTATCATATCCATAGAATAGCGATTTTATTACAATAGTAAGAAAGAACGAATATGTAATGAGATGTTTTTCATTCCACAGAATTTCAATAAGGGTGGAGAGAGTACGACTTAGGGCAGAGTTTGACAAACACAAAGACATAGCCAATCCAGCAAAGGCTACAGCTCTGCTGATCGAGGGGGAAGAGAATGCCTATAAGTGGCGACACCCTCAACCTCGGAAATGTAAGTACAGTAAAACCTGTTCTAGCAACCACCTGTATACAAAGACCACCTTGTCACAGACTTTTTTTTTTTGCTATCTCCAGAGGTACCATTTGCGTACGGGACCTCCGTGGCCGAGTGGTTAGTGTGTTCGACTGCAAATCGAAAGATTCGGGTTCAAGCTGTGTATTGCCACTCTGTGGTTGGCCGTCCCTGTCTTTCGGATGAGACAGTGAAAACCGAGGTCTGTAAGGATCATTCATTGATTTCTGACAATATGGCCTTCATAGGCAGGTAGCAGTCTTATAATAAGGCCATCCTTAACAACTCGTCGGTTTGCTGTAACAAGACTAAGATTTTTTTACTGTGAGTAGTTAGATAAGGATTTTTTTTTCAAATCTAAGTCATATTTATGCATTTAAGATATAGGCAGTGGAGAAAGTATTGGAAGACTGATGAAAAATAAATTCACAGAATGGCAATAATAAATTTGAGTCCCAGGGTTTTGAGTGAGTAGGTCACCTTACAGGAAACCAACAAATTTTACAGATGGCCTAAGATCTCATAGCCAAAGTTATTTTTCACTCTCTGAACACTATACACCATAATGGAAAAGATCATACCATTTGATAATAAGGTATGAGGTGAACTTTTTAGACAGGTGCTTAGGGATGGGATGGGCTTTTTAGGCAGGTGCTTTTTATACAGAGATGGCCCCAATACAAGTTTGACTGTGTTTTTCAAAAGGTTGTCCAGAATGCCAATAGCATACACAAGTTAAGTTGTTGTATCAACTTCTTTTGGCTCACATGAAAAACTCAACGCAGTGGGGCTGCCAGCCTGCCGTGGCAGCTTTTTATGTTCTTCAGATGAAACAGTAAAATAGAGATCCCAGTCACAGTATGTGTCAGCATGTTTAATACATTTAATGGCCCTTCACTGCTCATCGGTCATATGCATCAGGTAAAATTTTTATTCCTTCAACAGTATTGGAATATGCCTCCATATTAGTGAAGGAGTTTTGAATAAGACAATAAATGCAACAATAATTTAAGTTTAGTGAGTACATATGAATTGTCATATCCTTAAAAAATGTTTGCTGTAGTGTGACTCAGATATTTTATTGTGAGTTGCTAGGTTGAATAATTGTTTTTTTTTTCTTTTTGAAACTGTAACTATATATGCATGGATAATAGAAGCAATGGGAAAACACTGAAAGACTGATTTGGAATTTCTGGAATGGCAATGAAAAATTTGTGTCGCAGGGTTTTGAGTGAGTAAGTCACATTACAGTTAACCAACACATTTCTATGGATGGCCTAATGTTTGTATTTACATTGTCGTTCGTAATGTATGTTCTTTTTTCTTTTGTAGTTGCCTTTTCTCCGGGTGGTATAAACTATGAAAGATATCTTCACTACAATGATGTGGTAAGTTATGGTCACTTTTCATTGACAAGGCTCAATATTATAAAAATGTTTTACCTTGCCTAAATTAATATCCAAAAAGTATTGATCCAATGGAAACCTGAACTTTGAAATACTGGGAACATTTTTTTTTTACCTTACACATAACAGACATGCTTACAGTTTTACTCCACTTTGATTAATTTGGAGCATTATAGCATTCTGAAATAGGAGCCTATTCTGGCTCAATGTAGGCTGTACTGATACTCCATAATTAAGAAGAGTTATCTTTCTTAGATCATAGTGTTTTCAATTGATTGGTTAGTTGTATTGCTGTTTAATGTTCCAACATAACATCTTTTACTGATATAGAGATGTCGCCAGAGCCCATGAAGTGCCCCAAATTTGACCTATACATTGCATTAATGGCGTTGAGCACTGAGATTTCTTTAACCATTTCAACACCACAGACCGAAATAGACTGGTCCAGACAGTAGAAAAGAGCATGCCACATTGATACTTGGGGTTGAAAGACCACATTTAAGAACCCTAACTGCTCAATAGCATAAGCGTCAAGAATTGGCCAAATTCAAAGCATTTTACCAGCACATGGCAATACCACCATATAAGTGAAAAATTCTTGAGTGGGATGTTACATAACAATATAACCAACTAACAAACTTCAAGTAAAGTATTATTTTTCTATACCACTAAGTTACTGAGATCTTGTATCAGTCAGTAACTTAAACCAAAATGTTGACGGGCAGATGGACAGGCATTGTCAAGTCAAAGACCAGAATTGCTTTTCAGTCAGGCCAAAGACTAACACAGAGTGCTCATTGATCCTTAGAAAAAGGATTTATACATATAAATACTAAGCTTTCATTTCATCTTTAATCTACTTGTAATGAGTATATATAATTCATTTTGCTGAGACAAAATCCATAAACATGCTCCAGATTTTGAAAAGCTAATGATTGTAATAGTGTTTTCGTGCACATGTAAGTAGTGACATAGTAAAATGTCTGTTACTATGTATGGTTAAGCAGTAGTAGAACTGGTTAATTGGTATAATAAAGAAATCTTCTTTTGTCCTGGAGCACCCAAGGTAATCAGTTTTTCTCCTTATCTCTACAATATCTTCTGAATTAGAACACTTTGCTTTAATTCACAGAACATCCAAAAATGTTCAAAATTGAGTCCAGCCTTTTCTAAGCCTTACCATGTGAGGGGCGTTTTAGACTTAATTTTACTATGTACCTCTGCAAGACTTGTGTAGTCTCCAAAAGAAAGACCTATCTGAAGACAGAAGAGTGATATTCAGTGTTGGTGCTGGTCAGAAATATGTTTTTACTGCGAGACATTGTTGACCCCATTTATTTGTAGGCTACATATAGGTATAAGATATTGCCAGACAATACACACATTTTCTAGCAGTTCAATATAAGACAGTAAGATGGTATGGTGTTGTTGTTTATTTGTATGTATGATAATAATGGCTTCTTTATAAACGTGGTACAAATTTCATTATGGTATACAGATACTCAAAAACTGCCACAAGATTTCCAATTTAAGTAATATAGGCCATCTCCTGTGGTTCATTTCGGAAATGATTTAAGTGATACAACTATTGGTACGCACTGTGCTTCAAAATTTAATGTTTTCTTAATCATTATTATTTCAGGTATTAGATCATTGGCATCCGTTGGAGAAAGCAGCTTACCCTAAATATTTTGCCAGGAGAGATATTCGAAAACAAGAGTATATCGAATGGTGGGAGAAGAAATACGGACAAAAAATTGCTGATGAAATGTAGTGCTTTATGTAACATAAGAAAAGAGGACAGAAAATCATTATGTAAATCTATGAATTATCAGAATGAATAAACTCGATTTCAATTTTCACCTTTGTTTTGTTTATAGCACAGTATTGAAACATAAGATGTAATGAACAAAAAGTTAAATACATATACAGTCTACTCTCGTTATACCGCCTCCTTTTGTTTTTCCAAAATGTGGCGTTATAACGAATATGGCGATAGGTTGAGTTTGCACTCACGCAAGATATCGGCTGAACATTAACGTTATTAGGTTATGGCTCTTTTATTTCACTTGTTGGTTAATTCGAATTCTCGGAAAACTTAAATAACATAAATATTACGGTATATGTAATAGTTATCAAAACTAGGGAAAAAAGTAAATATGTATCTCGAACGATCACCCAGTTTAGTAGAAAGACTGATCTATCTATGTTCAATGGCGATACTATAGAGTGAAACTCCATGAGTTTTTTAAGATTTGCTTTAAAAATGCAGTGGCGGATGGCGATATGCAAATATGGCTGTTTAACGAGAGTTATTATAGGCAATTGCCAACTATTCCATGAATGGGCGATCCATATGCTACAAATTTTAGCCATTCAATACATAAGTTGCAGGTCTGCTTGATGGGACATCCCATTTTTCATTTAAAGAAATCCCGGAATGGTCAGTGGCCATGTGCACGAGGCATAGGGCAACATTTGAACTCTTTATATGCATTCGATGACATGAACATGCTTATTGGGCCTATACAGCAGTAATTAAGTTGTCTTTGTATTTAAACCTAATAGTTTTTGTGACCAATAAACAATAGGAGAATAAACAAGGGGGTAAAGTCATGTTCGATTGTTCTGACGTCGTAGCAAAGAAGAGATTGGGAGATATATAATTTTTGGACTTATTTTGTCCATGGTAAAATCTTATTTTCTTTGCACTAGTATGATTATCCGCTTGAGAATGAATTAATTTATATATGCACAAAACCCCTCTTATTTGCGGCAGTAGCTCAAACATAGTACTCCTGTTTTTAACAGTCAAATAGTAGAACATCCCGCCCTCGACAAATCGATCCTTTGATCTCCCTACCAATAACTATGGAGTCATTACTAGCTTCTCAAAGTTAGTCTTTGAGGTCCGCCAAGAACATGTGTCAAGATTTGGTTTGACAAAGTACAGAACCCTTGCTGCATAGTATTTTGTCCTTAGCATTAAATAAGATTTCGTCAGCTATTGTATCTCGATGTTATCAAGATATAACGGAAACAATGCTATATGCTGCGGAGGACGCTAATGCAGCGAAACAAAATCTCTTGTAGACTGGTCTTCTGTCAGGAAGTTCCCGTTTAGGCATCAATATTTCAGAAACACATCTTGTTTTGAATTCTCTTCAAGCAGAACAAAGCATACTTGCGCACACCAAGCACGTGAAGTTTTGGACATTTTCTGAGAAACTTATTTTAATGGCCATGGGAAAAATCAATATTACTCTTTTAATATATACATTTTTCATTATGTAGATTTTGGAAGAAAAATTAAAACGTTTTGTTTGCATTATTCACTTAATCTTCTTTCCTTATAAGGACTTTGTCTATATTTTGACGGGAGCCATAGAGTCATTACTGGCGGTGCGTTCGAAAAACTTACATGTTCGCTTCACATATGAGAAATCAACCATAGTGGAGGAGCGAAACTTCCTGGATCTTTTACCTATACGAGATGTGCTGCATCCGGGCATGTTTTATAAGCTTTAAAACTAATAAGCGATTCTTTGTCACAAAAGAATAGATCTGTTTATCGCAAAATGATTCATTTTCAGTCTTATTTGTCAAACAATGTATCTTTTATAGGAGGTAGTCTATATCTAACATTAGCTTTTTGAAAGCAGTTTCAGATTTGGTCATAGCTGGATGACGAGCCATGCAGACCTGTATATACCTGGTTTAATTTTGTGTCCTAGATGTGAAAGTCTGAAACTTTGAGTTTCTCATTTGATACAAAAGATGAAACGCAAATGTGAACAAAGGGTATCAGGGCGGAATTTTTCGCTCTGATTTTCATATCCATATCTTTCAAACTTGTAGTAATATAGAGGAGTGTTTTCCCTTCCCTGCATCCACGTCTTTCTACAACATGCATCTATGTACAGCTTACTCATCTATTCTCCGGTCTACAATAAGTGAACAGTTTGTTGGTAAGTTTGGAAATGGCCTTCTATTGTCCTGAAATCAGTCTTTAATTCATAAGGTTACGACACCGCCGCATATTCAACGATAAAAATAGATGACACACATTGTTACGTATGTTACATGAAAGTAACTTATCGAGCAAAAGTGACTAGTCTGCAACTTTTCCATATAAGTAGACCGCTTCTGGCCTCGGTCAACATTTCAGATAATCACTTTGAATATAGAAATATGGAAGGAATCCTGGTCTTCGCTTGTGTAATATCTCTCAGCCTTGGACATTTGTGCCTGTTTGCTCCGCCACAGAGAGGACCCATGATGGACGTGAACAAGCCGGGGACTAACAATTGCGCTCACACCACGGGTCCATGTGGAGGTGTGCCTCCAGCCCATGATGCCGTTGTTTATCCCAAGAACGAAAACATCACCGTTACATTTATGAAGAATCTGGATCATTTCAACAAAACAGGACCTGGAAAATTCGTCATAAGTCTTTTGACACCTCAAGGAGGAGGCAACCCAACCGTGTTGGGAACGATACCGGATAACAACGAGCCGTCCTTGTCTATCTACACAACGAAGGTGGCGCCACCTACAGAACCCGCAGGGGAAGGACCATATATCCTACAGGTAGTGTACCAACCAAACAACTCAAGCGCACCTGCGGCGTTTTATCAGTGTGCTGATGTGGGATTTGGTCCAAAATAACTTTGATTTGTTTTGTTTTGCAATTCATTTTAAATTGTGTGTGTAGAAGTGATTTTTCTTACGTGTGCAGCTGACAAGAAAAATGTGAAGAAGAATGTGATATGACTATAAAGTCAAGAAGAATGTACGTCAAATGTATTGTAGTTGTACGCAAGTCAATAAATACTTTACTATTTTTATTGGATACACCATTCATTGTTTATATTATGTAGGAAGACTGACAAATAAAGGATTGTTCTAATCATCTAATGGTCTATAGATTGTACTCGAGATCAATACTTTATTATTCACATAGGGATACATTGTTAAACGTTTGAAATCGAAAGTTGTTGTAAAGCCACTTTTCCCAATAGTCATTTTTTTTCTAAAATTTGGACATTCCCTAGCTGAAAGTGACCTTCCTTATTGCATCTAAAGCATATTAATTTTCAATCTGTACTACATGTACTTTGAGGGGATGTAGGAACTTTATTCGTTCAGGAGTTTGATCTAGATCATTCCTCCCCCATGTAGTCAATTTATCTGGAGGCGGGGGGAGATGACTTCATAGCCACATCCCTTAATTTTTTTCTGTAATCATAATAGAGCAATTTCCCCATAGTCTTTCTTTCCATCTGAAAATCGGCTAATGCATCTCTCAAACAATTGCAAGATTGTATGTGTAAATAAAAAAAAGTGAATTCGAAATAAGCAAAACTACGGATAATGTTTGGTGCAAAGGTTGATAAATTAAACAAAATAATAAATTAAACAAAATCACTTTACAAATGTGTCTCATTCGCCATTTGTCTTAGAGATTTATAAATTAGAGCCATCTAATTGGGGTTTCAGGGTTGCTTTGATGAGTAAAAAAGGAAATTAGAAGTGAAAATATCCGAGTTTAAGATAGACATGTACATCATTCATGTCAAAATAATGGAAGTAATATAACATTCGATTGGGGCCTCCGTGGCCGAGTGGTTAGCGTGTACGACATCGAATCGGAGGGTCCGGGATTCGAATCCCGCAGCGGCACTCCGCGGTTGGCCATCTCTGTTTTTTTCGGATGAGACAGTAAAAACCGAGGTCCCGTGTCACAGTAGGTGTTGGCACGTTAAAGAACTCTCCCTACTCTACGGCACAAGAATCCTCCCTGTTCTACGGTCATAAGTGCCGAGTATAGGAAAAATTTGTAGCCATTCACCGGCACACGGTGGCGTCTCCATATGAGTGAAATATTCTTGAGTTGGACGTTAAACAATAATACCATACCATACCATACCAAACCTTCATGGCAAATATGTTATTGTTCCTGCAGACAAAGCTCCTAACAGTATAGTTTTTATATGCAGATCACATTACATAGCTTGCTTAATATAATACAATAAGCATAAAATAAGCATGCTTAATAAGGGAATTAGGCATTGACAATTCCATGGGCAACCCCACATATACAACGACAACACTTACTATACAGGAAATCCTGACAAATCATTGATCTGTTGTATATTCCTTTGGCATTCCAACAAAAGATGATGAACTAGATCTTCTGTTAATTTACTGGATTCCCAAAGTACAGAAGTGTCCTTACAAACAGCGTAACATTGCAGGTTCTTCACAATGCTCCACAAAACCTCTTTTCAAGCTACTAACGTCTCTTTTGTCAGCAATGGGCGTCGGAATTATTGTGATACTTGCTACTCAAGGGGTGGTGTGAATCAGATGCGGATTCTTAAAAATTCTAAAGATATTTTGGGGAACATACAATCTAGATCCCTCTCTTCATGTAAGAGAATAAAAACATTTGACTTTTCAACTCTATAAAACCATTCCCTATTCTAAACTCAAAGAGAAATTAAAAGAATTGGTTCAGCTTTGTTTTGTAAAGACGAATGGCGAACAGAGGTACATTTATCTCGTCCTACGTAAGGATAAACCCTACTTTGTGAAAAACTACTCTGATACTAACAAAAAGTTATCTGAAAATGATATCATCAGAATGCTTTAGTTTTTAATTGACAACATATTTGTTGTTTTTGGTGGACGGATTTTTCAAGAGACCATGGGTATTCCGATTGGTACTAATTGTGCTTCTCTTGTTGCTGACTTGTTTCTTTATTCGTATGAGGCTGACCTCATATATATTTTTAAAGAATAATGAAAAGAACTTAGCCCGGTCCTTTAACTTCAGGTTCGGCTATATAGATGACGTTCTTTCATTAAATAACGCTAACTTTGGTGACTATGTTGACCACATCTATCCAAATGAACTTGAAATAAAAAACACAAGGAAAATGCCAAATCTGCTTCATATCTCGATTTACACCTAAAGATTGACAGTAAAGGTCGGCTGAAAACCAAACTTTACGATAAGAGATCACTTCAATTTCTCTATTGTGAACTTTCCATTTTTATGTGTCAATATTCCAGCAACACCTGCTTATGAAGTATATGTTTCTCAATTGATAAGATATTCCAGAGCATATGTTTTCAATCAGAATTTCCTTGATAGAGGGTTGGTTGCCGCTGACAAAAAGGCTACTTAACCAAGGGTCCCTAATGGTTAAATTGAGGTCATCTCTTCGAAAGTTTTGCGGTCGACACCA
Organism: Pinna nobilis; assembly: GCA_016161895.1. Lineage (NCBI taxonomy): Eukaryota > Metazoa > Mollusca > Bivalvia > Pterioida > Pinnidae > Pinna > Pinna nobilis. The sequence continues at coordinate 11,021 of JACSZP010007341.1, read as the reverse complement.
TGACATGTTTGACCGTTATAAAATATCGATTTTACAGATGATGAGGGATATGTCCCCCTTGTTATACACAAAAATCCGTCCTTCTTTTACCGTTTATGACCATTACCAAACTCGACATTTTCTCGGATTCGAAATATAGGTGACACGACGGGTGCCATGCGTGGAGCAGGAGTTGCTTACCCTTCCGGGGCACCTGACCTCACCCGATGTTTAGTGGGGTTCTTGTTACTCTATTTTTAGTTATAAGTGTATTTGTGCATTTCTGCTTTTGTGTTGTCTCCTTTTTGTATTGGCCACAGTATTGTCTGTCGGTGACCTATTGAGTTTGGAATACCCCTTGGTATCTTCTACTTCACCCCTTTTGTTGTTTTGAATTCGCCTGGTTTTTAATTCGACCACTGACGGTTGGGGCAAAAGGGGCGAAAATAAAACGAGAACGAACATTTCCCTCTACAAGGTATTTTATATCTGCATTAACCGATATTTGTTAATGGGAACCAATCAATGATCGTAGTTACGATTTCAAGCGTTCAACAACGTATCCCCGAGTTATTGGTTTATTAACGAGTCGTCTAGCTCCCCGAATAAAGCATTAGAAAGAAGAACATGTCATGTCCTGCCGTTTAAGTTGAGAAATGAAAACGTCATAGGTAGGAGAAGACGGGATATTGCTACTTAGTTCATGATATCAAAATTGAAATCTTTGCGCTTATTATAAAGGGGATTTGAAGTTCATTATCCTTCCAAATAGATAAATGTAAGTCTTAGTAAGAAGCAGGTGTGCGGTTCTCTGTAGTCTCGCTGATCTCAAGTGCAACAGGGTTCATCTGCCCAAGGTGATTTTGAAAGTCTGGGTTATTGATTGAAAGGACGTCGTCGATTTACTTCATAAGGAGACTGAAAAGCTGACTTAAACTGAGAAGCTAACTTTTTCCATCGTGTTGAGATCACAATGTATAGATTTCGCGTCATACGAACAGAGAAAAATGTATGACAGGGAGGGGCACAATTTGTACCAATTAATATGCCGCTATCTGTTGGAAAATCTTCCAGCAAACCCATGCAAATATTTTCCACAACAAATTAGTTTCAGGTTTTGCCATGTCTACACATACTTGGTTGAATTGTGTGTTCTGGAAATGAATATCTTACTATTGAGGTTTCTGATTAGACTAAATTTGTGAAACGTAAATGTTAACACAGGTGGTAGAATGAACCTTTTTCGTTTTAGGTCTTATCTCGATTTCGTCTAAACTTGTACCAATTTAAAACAAGTATTTTCCCTCCCCTGCATCATGTGTGGATCCAGGATTTTTATCCAGTGGGGCCCAATTTGCGGTGAGGAAAAACCCAACTATGTTAAAATGGTAATCTAAGTATATTATTGAAAAACGGTGCTATATATTCTGCCAATTTCAAGGGGGGTTCCGGACCCCTTCGACCCCTCCCCATTTCGTGCATGTGCATTCACGCCTTTCTACAACTTACATCTATCTACAGCTTACTCATCCGTTCTCCTACCTACAGTAAGTGAACAGTTTGTTGGTAAGTCTCGAAATTACTTTTACCTGTCCTAAAACGAGTCTTTTATCCCATTAGGTTACGGCACTACATGTTGACGACAAATAAAGGTTGCACACAAGTAACACTACAAATAGATACGTATGTTACAGGGGCGTATCTTATCGAGCAAAAATGACTATTCAGCAACTTCTACATTTAAGTAGACCGTTCCCAGCCTAAGGTAGCATTTCAGAAAATCACTTTGAAGATAGAAAAATGGAAAGTTTCCTGGTCTTCGCTTCTGTAATATCTCTCAGCCTTGGACATTTGTGTTTGCTCTTCCCACCACAGAGAGGACCCATGATGGACATAAACAAGCCCGGAGCTAAGAATTGCTCTTATACCACGGGTCCTTGCGGAGGCATGTCTCCGGCCCATGATGCCGTTGTTTATCCAAAGAACGAAAACATCACCGTTACATTTATGAAGAATGTAAATTATTTCAACAATACAGGTCCAGGAAAATTCGTCATTAGTTTATTGGAACCTCAAGGCGGCAACGCAACCGTTCTAGCAACAATACCGGATAACAGCGAGCCGTCATTATCGATCTACACGACAAAGATGGTTCCACCTACACTACCCACAGGGGACAGACCACATATCCTACAGGTAGTGTACCAACCAAACAATTCCACCGCACCAGCTGCCGCGTTTTATCAGTGCGGTGATGTAGGATTTGGACCCAAATAACTCAGAACATTTCTCATTTGCAATTCATTTCAAAACAGGGCTTGTAAAAGAAAGTCTTCGTATATCTGTGGCTTACAGCAAAAATGTAAAAAAGAATATACTTCAAATGTATTTTATTTTTTTAATTACTTGTTGACAAATCAAATAAATACCGTACCGTTCTTATTGAGTGTTTACCTCATGGTTAATTTTTACGTGGAATGGATGAAAACTAAAACGAGGATTATTCTTCTACTCGTCTGACGATATATAGGTTGTACATGGCATCAATACTTTCACTAAACTGCTCACACGGGGATGCATTGTTAAACGTTTGAAATCGGAACTACGAAATTTATTGAAAAGTCATCCCCCGATAGTCATTTTTTCCGAAAAATGGATATATATTCGAATGCTTTTATGATCATCTTTTCCCCTATATAGCCATTTTTCCCGGGAGTGGTGAGATGGCTACATCGCCATTTTCACCTTTATAAGTGGTTTCTATGGTCATTTTCCTTTAACTCCTAGAGCCATTCCCCCCATAGTCATTCCTCAACCTAGCGAAAATAGGCTAAAATATAAATCGAAAGGGTGCACAGATTATGTATCAATTAAAAAAAATGAAATGAGCAAAATTTTACCGATGATTTTTCGTGCAAATGTTGACTATATAAATTATTCTTAGTAATGAATGAAGCAAAAGTCATTTTACAGAAATGTCTCATTCATCACATTTTCTTGGAGGTTAATAAATTGGCGCTTTCTGGTATTGGAATGCCGGCTATCTATTTGGGAAGGAACTTCCCAGCAAAATCACGTGATTATTGTCCACAAGAAAGTAACTTCAGATTTTGTCATGTCTACATATACTTGGTTGAATTATGTTTCCTGGATATGACGTTATAATACTTGGACTTTCTGATTAAACCAAAATAATGAAACGTAAATGTTGAAAAAAGGTGCAAAAACGAACTTTTTCGTTATGAGTTTTTTCTCTATCCATTTTCATCATAACTTGTGGTAATTAAAATACGAGCATTTTCCATCCCCTTCATACATGTCTTTCTATAACATACAGACATCTACAGCTTACTCATCCCTTCTCCTGCCAACAATAAGTGAACAGTTTGTTGGCAAGTCTCGAAATTACTTTCACCTGTCCTAAAACGAGTCTTTAATCCGTAAGATTACGGCATCGCCGCATATTTAACGATAAATACAGGTGACACATATCTAATACTACAAATTGATATGCGTGTTACAGGAACGTGTCTTATCGAGCAAAAGTGACCACTGCAACTTTTCCATATAAGTTAACCGCTTCTGGCCTCGGTCAGCATTTCAGATAAACACTTTGAATATAGCAATATGGAAGGTATCCTGGTGTTCGCTTCTGTAATATCTCTCAGCTTTGGGCATCTCTGTTTGTTTGCCCCTCCACAAAGAGGGCCCATAATGGACGTGAACAAGCCCGGGGCTAACAACTGCGCTTACACTACCGGTCCATGTGGAAACGTGCCTCCGGCCCATGATGCTATTGTTTATCCCAAGAACGAAAACATCACCGTTACATTTATGAAGAATCTGGATCATTTTAACAAAACAAGTCCAGGAAAATTCGTCATTAGTTTATTGGAACCTCAAGGCGGCAACGCAACCGTTCTGGCAACAATACCGGACAACAACGAGCCATCATTAACCATTTACACAACGAAGGTGGTGCCACCTACAGTATCCTCACAGGGCAGACCACATATTCTGCAGGTAGTGTACCAACCAAATAACTCGGGCGCACCAGCGGCGTTTTATCAGTGTGCTGATGTGGGATTTGGGCCAAAATAACTTTGATCATTTTAAATTGAGTATGTACATGCGATCCATCTTATGTGTGCAGCTGACAAGAAAATATGTAGATATGAAGGACGATTGTGATATTACTGTAAAGTCAAGAAAAATGTACTTCAAATGTATTGTAGTTGTTCACACATGAATAAATACATTATTATTCTTAGTGGATGCATAATTTTTTGCTTATTTTTATTTGGAAGGTAGACAAACTAAAAAGAGGAATGTTTTTGTTTATCATTAATTGTTCTTCCTATCTTCTGATGATCTACAAGTTGTACTGGACATCGTTAATTTCAAGAAAGAAAAGAATTTCCGGATCTTTATAATTATATTTTATAATGTAAAATAACCGTGTTCCTCATCCATCGTCACCTCTCGATAAAGTTTCATGTACATTGGAGCCTCAATAATCCGGACGCCTTCGTTCCAAAGTAAATTGTCTGGATAATTAAAGGTTCCGTATTTCTGAAACAACACATCTATGCAAGTACAAGCTAAAACTTCTGTTTCCAGGAAAGTTTGTCCAGAAGGTGCCGCATCCGGACTATTGGTGTCCGGATTAATGAGGCATGACTGTATACGCAAGCAAGCGACCAGTAGCAATAAATCTTGACGTCATCTATGCTCTAAAAATTGTTCACCTTGTGTCGATATGGTTTCATTTAAAACTACATGTATTTAACCCTTTCAACACCACAGACCGAAATAGACTGGTCTAACACAATAGAAAAGAGCATACCATTCTGACACTTGGGGTTGAAAGGGTTAAATA